>ML317872.1:480-18058 GCA_005239505.1 Nicotiana paniculata
TATCGATCATAGTTAAGGGGTAATGTGTGTGATTGAAAAATAAAATACTCCTTGTTAATGAAATGTGTACGTGTTGAAGGATATTTCTCAAGGACGAGCAAGAGTCTATGTGTGGGGTGTTGGTGCGTGGCTAGAATTCATAGTTTTAAGCATTATATACCTTACATTTTATGTACTTTTGTGATAAAAATACACGTTATATGTGCATAATGGAGTCTATTTCATGTGTAGGTGAATTGGAGATGGAAGCCGAGCTAAATGGGTGCATAAACATTAAAAATACGCTCAAGAGTCGAAAAGGAGTGACCCGGGCCATATCCGGGCGTTTGGCCCCTAAAGCCAGGCATGTCCAGGCGTTAAGGGGGCGTTTGGCCCTTAAGGCCAGGGTGACCGTGGCGTTAGCCAGGCGTTTGGCCCCTAACGCCAGGCCTACCCAGGCGTTAAGGGGGCGTTTGGGGCTTAACGCCAGGGTGCCTGGTCCAGTCAACTCCGAGTTTTAAAGGTTTTTAAGTGTTTCCCGGTTGGAATAGAAGTCTCCTACATGTTTAGGGTTTATCCCAAACATATAAATAGACCCAATAACACAACTTTGAGAGGAGGATGCCATTTTTGGAGAGAATATACACACAAGATCATTGAAGAAGCAAATGATTATCAGTTTTCTTCATCTTAATCTAGTATTTTCCATTTATGCAAAACATATGCAATTGTTTAATTCTAGTATGAGTGGCTAAACACCCATTGTTCTAGGGTTGTGGTTTAGCCATGAATATTGTTATTCGATATTAACTTAACCATGATTATAATTCGCTCAATATATGGTTGTTTCTTCAATTCTGCGTTTAATTGCTTAATTGTTTGGCTAGAAATTAGGTTCTATATACTATCTATGTTATGCTTGGGAAAGCCGTATATATATTAGAGAAGAATTGAAGAGAGCGCGATCTTAACCCTTCAGGGGGGCGAATTTGTGGTTAGGATAGGAATATACTTAGTCACCGTGCTTAATTAAACATCGTAATCTTAGTCATTCTAATAGATTAATTTCATAGGAATATAGGCGTTAATCAATTGAGAATAGGCGAGTAGTACTTCGGGAGAAGGCTACGAGAGCGATTATCGATTAATTATCAACCATGAGTGAATTATATGAAAGGGAGAGTTAATTAGAATGCAATATGAATGGTGAATTGATCACAACCCTGTAATATTTATCTCTATTGAATATACAACAATATTCTCGTTACTTGATAATTAGTTCATATAATCGTAGAATAAATTAGTTATATTCTTGGATTTTGTTTTGGCTCGATTAAATAGCAATTAGAGTGATTCAATAAGTAGTTTAAACAAATCCCTGTGGGTTCGATATTCGATTTAACATTATATTACTTGCTACGACCATGCATACTTGCGTGTGCAATTTGGACCAACAACTATATATTTGTTTTTGTGTGTGACTTGTATTCTTCTCCTTCCGGGTTACTAACCTTTTTGTGCACCGATTGTAGGTAAAAAAAATGGCTCTCAACAATGATCCTCTCGTAAGATTGCCTTTGAGGGAGGAAGTGGATGATGACCAAGGTGATGAGGTTCCTCTTGAACCTCAATTAAATAGGCTAGGCCGAATGCCTCATGACAATATTCCCGTCCCTCCCCCACCTCCACCAAGAGCGGCTCCACAACGGGTGTTTCCAAATGAAGGATACGCAAGTGCCATAGTCCCGCCTCGCATTAGGGAAGTAAATTTCCAAATCACCAATGTTATGCTCACATTGCTAGAGCAACGAGGATTCTTCACCGGGACTCTGAGTCAAAATAAATATAAACACTTAAATGGGTTTGTGGACACTTGATGGGGGAGTAAACAGACCAGTGTCTCCGAGGATGCTCTAAGGTTAAGGCTATTTCCCTTCTCTCTATTGGGGGAAAGCCTTGGATTGGTTATAAAGATTGCCGAACCATTCTATCCGTACATGGGATGAATTGGCGGAGAAATTCATTGCCATGTTATTTTCTCCCAAGCATATGGCTACACTTCGGGATGAGATTCTAGCATTCAAGCAAGAACCCAATGAGCCTTTGCACGAGATTTGGGAGAGGTACCGTACTATGATGAAATAGTTCCCAAATAGTGACATCACTGAGGCTATGATTCAACAAACCTTCTACAAAGGGATCAACACTACCAATCAATGCGTGGTCAACCAACTTGACGGTGGGAATTTCATGACAACGCCATATGCCGAAGCTTGTGAGATTTTAGATGAAATGGCAGATACTTCATCGGCATGGCAAAGTAGAGCTAATGTTCCTCAAGGTGATCCAAATGCGATTCACCTACACAAAGAATTGCATGATCATGGGCAAGAAATTACCGAGTTGACTACAACGATGAATCAATTAGCCAAAGTTCAACTTCAACAAGTTCAAGGTCCTAAGCAAGTAAATGCGACAGAAGGTGTCAATATGATGGTGAACATACCTAGGCAAAAGGGTCAACAAGTGCAAAAACTGTGTGGAACAATTTGTGCAATCATACAATGAGAAAGAGGAAGAAGTGTAATATGTGAACAACTACCAAGGGCAAATAAACAACTCTCAAGGCCCGAATCAACAACAATGGGGATCTAAAGGAAATCAAGGAAATTGGAACAATCAAAACCACCAAGGAAATTTGAGTGGTGGTAACAACAATCAAGGTAATTGGAACAATAAAAATAATCAAGACAATTAGAATAATAAAGGCAACCAAGGCAATTGGGTTTGCAACAATAAAGTATATTGGGGAGGCAACAACCGAGGGGGTCGGAATAATAACCAAGGGGGTCGGAATAAAAACCAAGGGAATTGGGGGTCGGGATTTCAAAGGCCCCCGATGTATCAACAACCAAGAAACTCGCCTTCTTATCCGTCTTATGGTTCCAACTCTTCCAATAATGAGATGGGACGGATTGGAAAATGTTAAAATAGCCTTACACAACACTTCAATCCGCAATTTAGAGGTTCAATTAGGGAAAATCTCGCAAGCTTTAAACACTCGTCCTAAGGGGGCACTACCTAGTGACACAGTGGTGAACCCGAAGGGTGGGAACAACACGAGACATGCCATGGCCGTAACCACAAGGAGTGGAAAATGTGGGGAGGCAACAACCTCAAATCAAAGAAGAATTGTGGATGATGATGTAGGGGTTCAAGAAGATGATATCCCAAGAAATGTGGTTCAAGCTAATAAAGAAGTGAGAATTGATATTGATGATGTGGAGGAGACTCAAGAAGAAGTGAACCCATCTAGGGAACACGTGATTGACATACCAGAACCGGTAGTGTCAAAGGCCAAGGAACCAACGCCAAGGCCTCCTCCTCCATACCCTCAAAGGATAGCCAAGAAAAATAGCAAGAATAAATTCAAGAAGTTTATTGACATGATGAAGAGCTTATCCATTAATGTGCCATTGGTTGAGGCGTTGGAGAAAATGGCCGGCTATGCAAAGTTCATGAAGGATTTTGTGACATAGAAAATATTAATGAATTGTAAGACTATCAATATGACACATCAAATGAGTGCTATTGTGCACTCAATGGCTCCAAAGTTAGAAGTGTCGCGCCCCTTTTTCTCGCGAAAGCGGGTTTTGACATTGTGATAACTCTTTTTTAGAATGGGAGATTGAGTGCTAAAAGAAGAGTCGCTACCTAACAATTTTAAGGTGTGTTAGGACACGTATTGTGCAAATAACTCTGTTTGACTAGTCAATGCCACCAAAGATCGGGAAAAGGCTCAAATTACCTCAAAGAGAAGGTGTTAGGCACTTTTCGAGGTCCATAATTGTGCGTCCCGTTCAAACTTAAAAATATGTGGATTAGGCTAAGTTATCAAATAAGAAAATAGAATATAAAGGTCAAATAATTTAAGTCAAAAAATCTTAATACGAATATAGAGGTACAACTATTCCAATTATAACAACAAACATAGAAAGGAAGGGGGTATTAATTTTTTTAGCCTAAAAGATCACCCTGTGCTAACATAAATAATATTTCGCAACTCCCTTGGGGTAGGGACTTAATAATATTATTCAGCGGGCACAGACTATCATCTCCTGCTACCCGATAACTATGTTAAAGTTGTTTACCTAAAAGCGCTCTAATTCAATTCTAAGTCTTGACCTATGCGTGCACTACCAGTCCCATACCTATGGTCCATGAGGTTTTGGACCTCTATTTAGGTAGTTATAGACCTTACATGGCTTCTCAAAATGTTAAAACTAGGGGACATACGAAAACATATTGGACTTCAAATATGGGCAGTTAAGGGCTAAAGTTAGCCTCCACACTTAAGAAACAAATGCACGCGAAAAATGTCCAGGTTAGGAAGTTTCAGAATTAAGAACCTTAAGCCCTATATACATAATTTCTAGGTGACTTTGAACTAAAACATGCAGACATTTCCAGATGCAAGGTACTGTTCATAGACAAGATTATACAGTTGTTACAAGCTGATTATTTAGATCACATGTTTCAAGTTGTTAAAGCTATAGGTGCTATGTCTAGGTGGTCTATGCAGTAAAGGATAGTAAAATTTATTGGAGAAAAGCCCTAGAATTATTCATGATTGCTAACAATAGCATGCATAAACAACAAACAGTGTATGATCAGTTCAACATTAACAAATAAGGGTGAGTAATTATACCCTATAGGCAGGATCTCTAACGATTACCACGTAGAGCCGATTTTATTGTCATACCTTAACCTTATAGTCATATTTTCTTGGTGAAGAATGGCAAACAGAATAATCAGAATCCTATATTGATTTCTAGTGAATGTCTGATGCGAATTTAAATCAGTGACATTTATTCCTATTGGCAGATTTTCTAGTAGCAGTAGCAGTAGCAGTAAGCATAATTGCAGCATTTTTAATTCATGTTTGCTAGCAGACAGTGTGTGTGTGTGTGCGCTTCCCCTAATGGCATAATTTCTATAATGCACATAGTGATTGAATAGCATATATAACAAGTAAATCACTGAGTCCTATAGGCATATTGTCTACCCCATTGTATGCAAATATTAAAAATCTACTCATTCCCTATTTTTACTAATACCTCAATTGTTTATACAAAGTTATGACATGCCCAATAATGAATAAGATTACAAATAATATACAAATAATGACAATAGGCCCACAAGAGGCCCAAAAGAAATAACCAGCTCTGTTTGGGCCTTCAGCAATTCTCATGCAGCATACCCAGAGTTCCGACAATGAGCCATATTCTTCAACACAACCTAGAATCCATAGAAGAGCCCAAAGACAAATCATATAACCATATTTCCAAGCATTGAATCACTTAAACTAACCAACTTAGATATTCAGCAGATAATAGGAAGAATGGGTTGAGTGGGGTAGTTCAAGTTTCAGGGAGTGACTAAAGACCCTAATCTTAGTGTGTCAGAGTTCACAAGGGTCTCAAATGGACCCCTAACAATGCTCAAACTAGGGCGGTCAGTAGTAAAAGCCTTGGTAGCCTTGGCTTTCAGCCGGCTAAGAATGAGAGGTTCAAGGTAGTATAGGTAACAAACGAGGGAGAGTGGACAATAGTTAAGGGGGCAGAAGTTGAGGAAATACATTTATAGCTTAAAGAAGACATAGCACAGTTGAGAGCAACTAATCAAATAGATCACAAGCCTTAGAAGCAGGTTCAACAAGACTTAGCAGCAAGTCCAATACTTAGCCAAATAACATATAGGCATCGGCATATTGAAAGAGTTAAGGGAGAAACCAGTTTGCAGGATTGCAAAAGATTATCATACACAGGTGCATGATACCAAACAAGTTGAAACATGGTTGGAAATTATACTAAGCATACATCGTAATGTTATAAGATAACAATGTTAACTCACATTAAGAAACAATATCATACATGGTAGGGAAGTACAAATTAGGACAATTACTATTGAAGGGATAGTTAATCAAATAAGCCAAAAACATGTTTAGGGACATAGTAACAAGGGAGCCAGCCATGGTTGATAGAAAAGGGTCTTAACACAAATTAGAAAAAACTACATAAGGAAGATTACCATTACAGAGATTCAGAGTAGAGTGGGAAAATTACCTCATGTCAGATAGTAAATGTAGGCATTCAAGTATTGTCACAATAGACTAATTAACTAAAGAAAGTCTAAATTATTCAGATGAAGCACATTTAAATAACAGAGTTGATAGTTTTCGGTATAATTAAATACTAAAGATGTTCAAACAAGTGTAAAGGTCACACACAGAAGTAGCTCAGAATACATTGGCTGAACGGACTAAGAGAATATAAATTACTCAAATTAGGCATAAGCATGTTTCAGAGCTAGCACCATTATGTGAAATTAAATGCTAAAGAGACTTAAAACTACTGTAAAGCTAGCAGAGTTGCAGACAAGAGTAGCACAAAAATACATTAAGCTATGAATTTCAGAAGTGAGAACATATGCAAATCACATACACATAAAGACGAAATTGCGAAAAGTCAAGTGGCTTACCAGTTAAACGGACAATAATAAAGAACAAAATTCCATAAGAACCCATAATCTTAATGTGTCAAAGTTCCCAAGAGCTTCAACGGAACACCGGGCAGTGGTCGCACCAAGAGAAGGGTGAATAATAGAATCTTAATGGGCTTGTATTTCAATCGGCCAAAAAATAAAATACAGAACAAGAGAATGAGGGAATAGCAGAATGAAGCTCCAATTTTTAGTGAAAGTATATCGATTAAAAGTCTGTCTCAAAATGGGAATGGGGAGGGGTTTATATAGTGATAAAAATTGAACAAGTAAATAAGGAAAACTGTAAAATTAAACAGAAATAAGAAAGTAGTAACATACAGAATCAATAAAAATTGAATTGGGAAAAAAATAGGTAAACCCTAGTTGACAGAAATCGAAGATTGGCCGAAAATCTTGGCTAAAGAAAATGATGACCAATTTTGGCCGAATTAAATGAGGGATGATGTGATTTGGAAAAATGGGGGCCGAACCCTGGTTCCTGAGTTGCCTACATATCCCTGGTGTTACGGGAATCAAGACGTGTGTAGTTCTGGATCCAACTGTGAACAAAACCGATGGAATTATTATAGGAATGGTCGTATGTTTCAGAAAGGGTTCTTTTGGGTAGGACAATATCAGATGAATTAAGCGAAATCGTGAATGTGAATCTGAAACGTTATGGATGTATCATAGAGTGAGTATCTGAACGGTCATAGAGTAAAAGGCAGGTAGTTAATGGTGGTTAGTTACGTTGAATTAATTGCATGATGTGAACATTATGAACGGAAACCGGAGCAAAGATTGCTCTCATTTGAAGAACGTTTACTTCCTGGATTACCTATAAAACTTAAAACACGATGCATGTAAGTATATATGGATTATTGCGAGAATTTAAACATGATGCAAACTCCCTTTGGACCATGAAGGTTGTCTTTGAACGGTGAGGATGATGTCCTGGGCCATGAATCAGGTGATAAGGGATTCGCAGGCCATGGAATGATATCCTCGGGCCATGAGGATAGTGCCTCTAGACTTTGACACCTTTGAATGATGATGTACACTTTGAGAGATCTTCAGGCCATGAAATGATGTCTTCTGGATATGAGGATGATACCTTCGGACCATGACGCCTTTGGACAAAATGTCGATGTTTTTTCATCCCATTAAATGCAAAGATATGATGTTTGGTCATATGCGAAATGAAAGAAGACAAGGCTTAGTCTTGTGTAAGAAGACGACAATGCTTAGCCCCAGGTGAATAGAGGATAGTGCCAAGTTTTAGATAGCGTATATAGTATTTAATCTTGAGGAAAAGGTAGTGCTTAGCCTTATGCAAATAGGGAGGCATTTCTTAGCCTCATGCAAAGAGGGAGACAATGCTTAGTATTATGCAGGGAAAGGCAGTGCTTAGCCTTATGAAAGAAGGGAGACAGTACTTAGCCTCATGCAAAGAAAGAGACAATTCTTAGTCTCATGCAGGGAAAGGCAGTGCTTAGCCTTATGAAATTAAGGAGGAAATGCTTAGCCTCATGCAAAGAAGAGACAATGCTTAGTCTCTTGCAGGGAAATGCAGTTCTTAGCCTTATGGAATTAGGGAGGAAGTGCTTAGCCTCATGCAAAGAGGGAGGCAATGCTTAGTCTCGTGCAGGGAAAGGCAATGCCTAGCCTTATACAATTAGGTAAGCGATGCTTAGTCTCATGCAAATAGGAGACAATGCTTATTCTCATGCGGGAAGGGAAGTGCTTAGCCTTATGCAATTAGGGAGGCAATGCTTATCCTCATGCAAGAAAATGATGAGTGATAGTGAGAAAGTAAAGCATTTTTTATCTGGAGATGCTTGCGCTAGATAGTTTGTTGTCTTGAAGGTAGTGACTTGATGTGTCTATGGATATCGTTGTCTTATTGTGCCTGCATCCAAAGAAAAATTGTGAGTTTTTTGGGGGAAGGTTGGTTCGCGCTTTTGTTTTCTTGTTCTATCTTTGCTCCTTCCTTGAGATCCCATTTGAGTTACTCTGGGTAACATATGGCTATCATAGAAATAACGTTTTCGAAAAATATGTATGCATTTGATGAATATCGTTATTTAAAATATAGTAGTATGCAATATCAAGTAATTTAGATGAACCAATGATTGTGACATATTTTAGAGACATTGCGACCTTCTTGTTTTAAAATTTTGAAGGCCCTCTCAAAATTCTGCCCCAATTTAAATGCAACCCTTTGACTGTTCCGCGTATGATGAAGTTGGCTGGACTTGCTTTAGATTTTTGAGGGTTATCCTTAAAATTCTGTACCGGTTTCTGATCATGGAAAAAATGAAGATTTCATTAAGATGTGACCGAACCCACATGGCTGCCTACGTATATCCTCTTAAACGGGAATCAGGTCAAGCATAGTTCAGTTACATCAAATGAAGAAATGTAAACAATCCTAAAAATAGTATCTCTTGACTGCCAGGGTTTGGCCAAAATCTCTCTGTCGATTTCTGCAAGTATGAGTGCTCCTCCTGTTAGTACTCAGTGAACCATATAGGCACCTTTCCAATTGGGTGAAAACTTCCCCTTGGATCATCCTATTGTGGTAAGATCCGTTTCAGCACCAACTGCCCCAGTGTGAATTGCCTTGGCCTGACCTTTTTGTTGAAAGCTCTCCCCATTTTGTTCTGGTAGCGTTGACCGTGACATACTGCATTCATCCTCTTTCCATCAATGAGGGCCAGTTGTTCATAGCGTCTTTGTACCCATTCTGCGTTGCTGAGCTCAGCTTCTTGTATGATTCTAAAAGAAGGAATTTCCACTTCGGCGGGAATAACGACTTCAGTACCATAGACCAGCAGGTAAGGAGTTGCCCCTGCTGATGTGCAAACTGTGGTACGATATCCAAGAAAAGCAGATGATAGATTCTCGTGCCATTATTTGTAATTATCTACCATTTTCCTCAATATCTTCTTGATGTTCTTGTTGGAGGCTTCTACAACTCCATTCATTTGCGGCCTGTATACTGTGCAATTCTTATGCTTGATCTTGAAGGTCTCACACATGACCTTCATTAGATCACTATTAAAGTTGGTGGCATTGTCGATGATAATTGATTCTGGTACCCTGAATCGACAAACAATGGGATCCGAACACAATCTGCAACATCCTTTTTAGTTACAACCTTGTCAGCTGTGGCTTCAACCCATTTTGTGAAATAGTCTATGGCCACTAGAGTGAACCTATGCCCATTTGAAGCAGCGGGTTCGATTGGACCGATGACATACATTCTCAAAGCAGAGAAAGGCCAGGGTTCACTTAATGTGTTGAGTTCATTGGGTGGAACTCATATTATATCAGCATGTATCTGGCATTGGTGACACTTCTAGACATACTTGATGTAGTGTGTTTCCATAGTGATCCAGAAATATCCTGCTCTTAGTATTTTCTTGGCTAATACAAAGTCGTTCATGTGCGATCTGCAAGTTCTGGTCGAGCAATCTGGATGCTTCCTTGGCATTGGAACACCGTAATAGCCCCAGGTCTGGAGTACTTCTATACATAATTCCTCTGCTTTGAAAGAAGAGGTTGTTTAACCTTCGGAGTGTGTGTTTCTGAGTGTGATTTGCGTGTTCTGAGTACTCTCCTTTTGCTAAGTATTCTTTGATGTCGTTGAAACATGGATTTCCATCACATTCTTCTTCAACATGAGCACAATAAGATGGCTGCTTATGAATTCTTATTGGGATAAGATCGATGAAATTCTTGTCTGGGTGTTGTATCATGGAAGATAAAGTGGCCAATGCATCTGCGAACTCATTCTGGACCCTCGGAACATGTTTGAATTCTATCTTCGTGAACCTCTTCATCAACTCTTGTACACAGTACAAATATGGAAATATTTTGGTATTCTTTGTAGCCCATTCTCCTGAAACTTGATGTAACAAAAGGTGGAATCTTCAATCACTAGTAATTACTGAACATTCATGTCAATGGCTAACCTGAGTCCTAATATGCAACCCTCATATACTGCCATATTGTTGGTACATGGAAACCTGAGTTTTGTTGATACCGGATATTATTGGCCTGTTTCTGACACTAAGACAACTCCGATACCCACTCCTTTAAAGTTTGCAGCTCTATCGAAGAACATTCTCCAACCCTCATATGCTTCAGTGATATCTTCTCCTACGAACGATACTTCCTTGTCAGGAAAATGCATTTTCAAGGGTTTGTATTCTCCGTCTACATGATTTTTTCCCAAATGATCCACGAATGCTTGTCCTTTGACCGCCTTATGAGTTGCATAGATGATGTCTAAATCACTCAGCAATATCTGTCATTTTGCTAACTTTTCCGTAGGCATGGGTTTCTGGAAGATGTATTTTAGCGGATCCATCCTTGATATGAGATATGTGGTGTAGGCACATAAGTAGTGCCTTAACTTTTGAACTATCCATGTCAAAGAGCAGCAGGTGCGCTCCAGAAAAGAGTACCGTACTTCATATGGTGTGAATCCTCAGATAATATACGGCCTGCTCCTTTCTTCCCGTCTCATCGTGTTGTCCCAGAACAAAACCAAAAGCCCCATCTAGTACGAATAAATAAAGCAGTAAAGGTCTCCATAGTTCTGGTGGGATCAAAACATGTGGTTTAGATAAATACTCCTTGATTTTGTCAAAGGCTTTCTGACATTCTTCAGTCCAACTTGTTGCAACATCTTTCTTCAACATTTTGAAAACCGGTTCACATATCACAGTTGATTGTGCTATGAAACGGCTGATGTAGTTTAGACGCCCTAAGAAACTCATCACATCTTTATTGTTATTCAGAGGTGGAAAGTCCTAGACAGCTTTGACCTTTGACGAGTCCAATTCAATCCCTCGACGGCTAACGATGAATCCTACCAATTTCCCGGTAGGGACTCTGAAGGCACACTTTTCGGGATTCAATTTCAGATTGTATCTTAGAAGTCGATCAAAGAATTTCTTTTAGTCTGCGATATGATATGTGCTTTTTCTGGATTTGATGGTGATGTCATCCACGTACACCTTTATTTCCGTGTGTATCATGTCGTGGAAAATAGTTGTCATAGCTCTCACGTAAGTGGCTCCAGCATTCATCATGCCAAACATCATCATTTTATAGAATTACATTCCCCATAGTGTGATAAAGGCTGTCTTTTAGGCATCCTCTTCATCCATCCAAATCTGATGATACCCTGCGAAGCAATCCACAAAAGACTGTAGTTCATGATTGGCGTAATTGTCGATCAATATGTGTATATTGGGCAATGGGAAATCATCTTTGGGACTCGCTCTGTTCAAATCCCGATAATCAACACACACTCTAACCTTCCCATCTTTCTTTGGGAATGGCACGATGTTGGCCAACTAAGTCGGATACTCAACTATTCTAAGAACCTTGGCTTTGATTTGCTTAGTGACTTCCTCTTTTATTTTCAAACTCATATCTGGCTTGAATTTTCTGAGTTTCTATTTTACCGGTGGACACATGAGATCAGTAGGTAGCTTGTGAGCCACTATGGATGTGCTCAAACCAGTCATATCATGGTAGGACCATGCAAAAATATCTTCATACTCTTTCAGGAACCGAATGTATTCTTCCTTCTCTGACGGTGATAGATGAATGCTTATACGTTTTTCCTTGACTATTTCAAAATCTCCTAAGTTAACTGTCTCTGTCTCACCCAAATTAGACTTAGGCTTGTTCTCAAAGTTTTCCACTTCTCTGACAATTTCCTCAGGTATTACACCATCTTCTAGATCCTCTGAATCACTATCCTTATGTTTCATTGTCTCATTACATGTCACAGCCTTAGGTTCATCGGGATAAGCAATAATAATGTTGTAGAGAGAAAATGTAAAGAATAATAATAAATACTAAAAATAACAATACATTAAATAAATATTGAAAACGTCAAACAAGTATGGATCGATGACTCGAGCAATTTTTTTAAAACAAAATACGTTAAAAATAATACTAAAAATGTCTTACATGCTCATAAAATTTCTTTAAAAATAATTGATGCTAATTGCCAGGCTACCCAGGAACTCGATGGGCCCGCGATGGTGCAGTAGTCCAGTTCTTAAGAACAACTCCATTCTCCACAGTATGAATAGTAAGGTTTTCCTCCTCCTCCTCCTCCTCCTCCTCAACTATCGCACTGCAATCCATGTCTTCATCATCCAGAAACAGCTTCCTTATGCCAGCTAAAAATTCATCTTCTTCAGAACCCCACATCATGTGAGCTTGATTAAATGTCTGGTGCAAATGTGGTACTGGTTGTTCTAGCGGATAATAAGGACCACGCTATGGCGGAGACCAATCCTGGTACTCTTGCTAAGTGTATTCATACCCAAGCCCAAAAGTTGTACCATGACACTTTAGCTATAGCGGTTTGGTGATCCCTTGGAGATTGTTGTCGTGACCCTTGCCAGGCTCATACCCTATCCATAACAATATGCTTTCTATGTTATTACTCCACCATTTGTCTTTTTCAATTGCGTTGATGCGCTTAATGCGATGGTATGTTTCTCAACCCAGCTTGCTTCTGTTCTCGATGACTGGAACAATCTGATTGGTATAAATGGGATTACTCCTGTCTCCATGGATGATCACTTCCTGATGGTTCCATTCAAACTTCACAGCCTAATGTAGAGTAAAAGGTACGGCCCCAACGTCATGTATCCAGGGTCGCCCCAACAATATATTGTAGGTAGTAGATATATCCAGCACTTGAAACTCGACATCAAACCAGGTTGGTCCCATCTGTAGACTATGGTTGACCTCTCCCATTCTGGCCCTTTAAGATCTATCGAACGCCTTCACATTCATACTTCCTGCTCGTATCTCGTGTAGACCTTTACCCAGCCTCTTTAGAGTGGTTAGTGGACATATGTTGAGACTTGAGCCCCCATCTAGCAGGACTCTAGCAATGAATTTGTCCTCAAACTGCACTCTGATATGTAGTGCCCTGTTGGGACTTAGTCCTTCCGATGGTAGCTCGTCTTCATGAAAAGTGATTTTATGGATTTCCAATACCTACCCCACCATGTTAGCCATTTCCCCACTGGTGATGGTGGTGGGCACATAGGCCTCACTCAGCACCTTCATCAAGGCATCCCTATGTGTCTCAGAGTTTTGTAGCAGTGATAAAATGGATATTTGAGCAGGAGTTTTGTTTAGATGGTCAACTACAGAGTGTTCTCTCGCTTGCAACTTTATCCAAAGGTCGTCCGGGTCGGTCTGAATGATAGGCGGCTTAGATGCAGCTTCTTTGCTTGTTCCTACCACGTGCTCGGGTGTATAAACCCTACCAGTTCTAGTCATGCCTTGTGCTGCACCTTTTTCTTCCATTTTTGCTTTTCCTTTCCTTCTTGCTTCCGCAATATAATCCCATGGTATGTCATTAGACTTATAATATGGAGTAGGTGTTACCATTACGGTGAAGGGTATGGTCACCTCAACTTCAAACGGTGCTGGTGCGACTACCTCAACTTCAATCGGTGCGTACTTTTGGACTACAATGGGCATGCGGGTGACCGGAGATGTTTTCGGATCATCCCCCTCTCGAATGAGTCGAATTGACCCTTCTGGATCCTATTTTTCATCAGTCTCTATCACATTTATTCCCTCACCTCTATGATCTGGGAGACGATTGTTACAAATATTGGGTGTAGTCTCCTTTGCCTGTACGACTTTGCTGTCAATTAATATCTGAATCTTGTCATTCAAAGTGAGACATTCATCAATGGTATGACCCTTCATGCCTGAGTGATTGACACATGTCTTGTTTTGGTTAACCCACTGAGAAGAGTTTTCCATAGTAACAACAGGAATGGGAGTGACATAACCAGCAACCTTCAGTCTCTCGTATAGTTGGTCTATGGGTTCAACAATCAGAGTTTATTGTCTGGGTGGTCTGTGGCCAAAATTTGGTCTTGGTTTTTGGTTATTTTTTCAGGTTGGTGGTGAGTGGTAATATGCGGGTTGGGTGTTATATCTGTGTTAGGTTGCGGCAGGTTGTTGGTATCTGGGGGGTGAAGGCTGGTATGTGGGTGGAGGTGTTTGGTGTATGAGAGGAGACTTTGGACCTTGGGGTACCATTATTGCACCCACTTCTTTATTCTTGGAGATACCTCCTGATTTGCAAAGCTTTATTTGTTGCTTGGAGTGCTTCAAAATGTGTCAGCATTCCACTTTTGATCCCTGCTTCTGTTCTTTCTCCCAGCTTGATGATGTTAGAAAATTTATGGTTTTCAATAACCATCAAACTTTCATAGTATTGCGGGTCTTGAGCTCTGACGAAGAACTTATTCATTTGTTCTTATTCAAGTGCCGACCTTACTTTTGCGGCTGCAGACCTCCATCGAGTAGCATACTCGCGGAAGGTTTCCGTTGGTTTCTTCTTGAGATTTTAAATGTAGAAAACGTTTGGTGCATTTTCTGTGCTGAGCCTGAACTGATCCATGAAATCTTACGCCATGCTCACCCAATTATCCCACTTCTTTGGGTTCTGACTGATGTACCAAGACAAAGCATCTCCAGTGAGGCTCCTCTTGAACAATTTCATATGAATTCGTTCATCTTTTCCAACCCCTATAAGTTTGTCACAGTGTGTTCTTAGATGCACTTTTGGATCACCAGTTCTGTCGAACATTTAGAACTTGGGAGGTTTGTAACCCTCCGACAATTCTACATCTGTTTTAATGCACAAGTCCTCATAATTCAAACCTTCGATTCCTTTCCACCTTCGACACTCTAAAATCTGCTAGTGAGCTTCTTGAGTTCTTCCGCCATGTTTTTGATGAGCAGGTCCTTCTCGGTGGATTCCGGTATGTATAGGGTTTGTTGTGGGGTGTGGGGTAAAGTTTCCACTTATATGGGATTGCTTTGGTGGACGCCAGGAATCTGGGCATAATGGTGGTCATGGTTGAGTTTTGGGGATCAGGAGTAGGTTGCGATGCATCTTGAGGAGTGTGGTAAATGGTGGTTTGTGGGTATGAGTTGGATGGTGATTGTGTTGTGGAGGAGTAGGTACCGGTGGAGGGTTATGGTTATGAGGAGGCGTAGAGTATTTGTGTGGTGCAGGAGGATTTGGTGGTGGATTTTGGTTTTTTGTGTTTTGGGGAGGTGCCGAGATTTTGGCGTTTGTGTTTTGTTGGTTGATATCAGGGACGTTTAGGATGAGGGAAAGGTTTTCCAAGTTCCGTACCTGCTCAAGTTATCGTCGTAACCCTAGTATTTTATGATCTAAGCGTGGGACCAATTCATTATGTGCTGGAGTACTCCGATTACCCGAAGTTTCAACGTTCTCTGCATTGTCCTTTCTGGTACCACTTAAATTGTCCATCTTTCATTTCCATTTGTGTTTGCCTTTAGGATCACTTGGTGGAAGAGGAGGTAGAGGACCTCTGGATCTAGTGTGATATGCAGATGATTCCAGTGTGCATGAACCAACCTTGGGGAATTGGAATAATCAAAAGAAAGAAAAACAAAAGGTAACCAAGTCAGTAAGGGATATTGAACATGCTTTGCAAGATTATGTAATAAATTCACGTCCTAATTTGAGGGACCTCGTTGTGCCTGAGGTATGCCTAAGCGACATATAGGCTTGGAGAAAATTGATACCAATAATTGCGTCATCTCATTAATGCGAAAATGAATCAAATCCTTACTAAATCGATACTAATAGGAAAGTTACTAATGGCATTTGCCTTATTACTGTCGAAATCTAAAACGAATCTAAAAAGCAGTAAAGGACATTGTTTCCTAATCAACTTGGCCCCAGAAAGACCTTCCCCATGCTTGGCTCTTTTAGATCCATCAATCAAGTTCCCCAGGTCGCGCATATCCAACAATAGATAAGCCTTTTCTATATGCCCTCCTTCATTGCCTTCTGTTTTCTGACAATCTAAAAGTCTCTTCCTCATCTTTCCCTCAAGCTCCATCAGCTCTTGCTCCAAATTATCCAATCTCTCTATTGACTTAGTTGCAATTTCTCTCCATTCATTGATTGCTTCCATATCCACTTTGTATTATTCCAAATGCCTAGCTTCAGACTCGAAGACCCTTTTGCGCAACATCCTATACTTGACTTGTGCTTCGGCAGCGTCATCTATGATCCTATTTTTCAAATTAATTCCTGGCTTGATGTCTCCTGCTATGTCGTCCACCAACCATTATAGTTAGACATACACATTGCCGACATGATACATGTCTAGCTCGATAGTATCCTTTTCCAAAATGACCTTCTGATTCCACATATGTTGTGCCTCGAACTTGAGTGAAGTGATGTCCCCTTTAAAATCTGCTCTGTATTGGACCATGTTGGAAACTCGAGGTATAACCTGTTTTCTTCCAGCTTGCCTCATTACCCTTATAAGAGAATAAAGATAGATTCCCCTCAACCCGATCAGTACCAGATGAGTAGTCTCTCTTGATCTGATGATGAACTCACTGCTAGGAAACTATTGAAACATCTAATGTACCTTCTCGTTGGTCAGTGCTGAAGAAACGCACCCAGCTCACAACATTTCTAGGTTGTGCAAACTTGTCTCAGATAAATATCATTCTCTTTGGGTGATGGTGAGCTATGTAGTTATTCAATGGTCATCGCAGAAGCTCTTGGTGAAATTCTCCCCTCTGGAAATGTTCTAACAACCAGACTTGTAGTAACAGATTACAACCCTCGAAGTGTCCGAATCCTTGCTTGCACCGATCTAGAGCGCGGTACATTTCGGCTAGGATCATGGGTATGATGGTATAAGTCTGTCCCTCCATGATTTCCATCAAAATCCTGGCGACTATGGCTAAACGGGTATGAATCCTTCCCCCGTTCATTAGAAATATCAACAACCCCAAGAAGCAGACAATGAACACATAAACTCGACGGTGCATCCAACCCAAGGAAGTAATGGAAAGTTCATCATGATGAAGATGATATAACTTGATGTGACCATAAAGTTCATAAAGGAATTCAATTGGGATGTATGATTTCTTCAAGCAAAGCAACTCATCATTTTTTTCTTGAAATCCAGCATTTTCAGAAAATTGC
>ML317872.1:18090-219224 GCA_005239505.1 Nicotiana paniculata
GGGGGGGGGGGGGGGGGGGGGGGGTGAGGGGTGCGATTCTCTAGTACTAATCAACCCAGACTATCCCATGGCAGCTTAGTGAAGCCTCCTATTTCTTCTGGGAGAGGGGTCATTTCTATGTCACCAAAGCGGTAGACGACCCTTTTCTCATCCCAAAACATTGTGGCGGCCTCAATCAATGCCCAATTCGGCCGGATGTCTAACAAGGACTGTTAATTACCAAGGACCCTTCACACGTGATTCTTGTCGCTAGGCGCGAGCTTTTTCCACCAATCAAGCTACAGAGATGGGATGTTTTGGACCATGCCAAACCTGGGGACTTCGTGCTTCATTCTCTGCAAACAAATAAGGTTAGCCCTTTCCCCCTCCTGATTCGACTATTTACACACTAATGATCAACATATTGACATATTTTCTCCAAGTAATGCACATAACATGATGGTGTCCATTGAGATTATGGAAATCCCGTCAGACTTTGGATAAGGCTTATATTAGAGGGCTATCACTTTAACAACGTTCTAACACGTAATAGGTTTGACATCATGCATGTACATTTGATATCGGAGTAAGATTTCTAGAATGTCCTAGACTGATAATCTCAAGTGGACAACTTGAGAGGGAAAGGCACGAGACCGTCGACTGCACCGATGATCGACTAGTCTACCACAAATAAGCCTTTCCGATTTAAAAAGGGTAACATTAGAAGAGCGCGGACACTTATCAAGCGTCCCTATGTTGATAATTGGCACGAGTGGAGTATGGTGTGGAGCATGTTTTATGCAGAGATAATAACACATTCTCAATTATTTTCATGGTAAATATGTAAAAGCGGTAATTACAATATTAAGGTAAAACATAAAAGGCATAAAATAAAGACAAGATAAGAAGTTAGTTCATGGAATATATGAGAATGTAATAAAGCAAGCAAGCGAGTAGGGACGTGAGAGGCATGATATAGCAGTCTTTAGACAAATGAAGAGTAGTTAGAGCAAATAAGGGCGAATAGGGAAAGGGATGCGCAAGTTATAGCAAATTTAAGCAAATAAAGGTGGAGAAGGTAAGGGATGTGCATGTTATAACGGGGTTAAACAAGTAAAGATGAACGGGAAAGGGATGTGCATGTAACAGCAAATTTTTTAAGAATTAAAGATGGAAAAGGAATGTTCATTTTATAACAAATTAAACTAATCCACATAAGCCAAGTTCATTATGGTAAGAGCCTAAGTGTAAATCTCCAGCAGAGTCGCCATGCTGTCGCTCCCCGTTTTCTCGCGAAAGCGGGTTTCAACGTCGTGACAACTCTTTTTTAGAACGGGAGATAGATTGCTAAAATAAGATTCACCACCTAACGATTTTTAAGGTGCATTAGGGCACCTATTGTGCAGACAACTCTATTTTGACTAGTCAATGCCACCAAAGATCGGGTAAGAGCTCAAATTACCTCAAAGAGAAGGTTTTAGGCACTCTTCGAGGTCCACAACTGTGGGTCCCGACCGAACATAAAATTATGTGGATTAGGCTAAGTGATCAAATAAGCAAAGAGAATATAAAGGTAAAAGAATTTTATTTAAAAAATCTTATTACGAATATAGAGGTACAATATTCCAATTCTAACCGCAAGCATAGAAAGGAAGGGGGGGGGGGGGGCCNATCACCCCGTGCAACATAAATAATGTTTTGCAACTCCCTTGGGGTAGGGTGTTACTCATATTATTCAGCGGTCACAAACTATCAACTTCTACTACCCTATTACTATGTTAAAGTTGTTTATGTAAAATCTCTTTAATTCAATTCTAAGTCGTGCCCTATGCGTGCACTATCCGTCCCGTAGCTATGGTCTAGGAGGTTTTGGACCTCTATTTAGGTAGTTCTAGACCTTACCTAGGCTGCTCAAAATATTAAAACTAGGCGACATACAAAAACACATCGGACTTCAATATGGGTAGTTAGGGGCTCAAGTTAGCCTCCACACTTAAGCAACAAATGCACGTGAAACAAACGTTAAGGTTAGGAAGTTTTAGAATTAAGAACCTTAAGCCCTATAGATGTAATTTCTACGTGACTTTGAACTAAAACATGCAGGTAGTTCCAGATGCAAGGTGCTGCTCATAGACATGAATATACAATTGTTACAAGCTGATTATTGAGATCGCATGTTTCAAGTTATTAAACCTAGAGGTGCTATGTCTAGGTGGTCTACGCAGTAAAGGATAGTAAAATCTATTGGAGAAAAGCCCCAGAATTATTCATGCTTTCTAACAATAGCATGCATAAATAATAAGCAGTGTTTGAGTAGTTCAACATTAAAAAATCAGGGCGAGTAATTATACCTTATAGGCAGGATCTCTAATGATTAGCACTTAGAGCCAATTTTATTGTCATACCTTAACCTTATAGGCATATTTTCTAGGTGAACAGTGGCAAACAGAATAATTAGAATCCTATAGGCATGGTTTCTAGTGAGTGTGCTGATGTGAACTGAAATCAGTGACATTTATTCCTGTAGGCAGATTTTCTAGTAGCACGTAGCAGTAAGCATAATTGTAGCATTTTGAATTCATGTTTGCTAGTAGACAGTGTGTGTGTGTGTTCTTCCCCTAATGGCATGATTTATGTAGTGCACATAGTGATTGAATAGCATATATAGCAAGTAAATCACTGAGTCTTATAGGCATATTGTATACCCCTTTGTACGCAAATATTAAGAATCTACCCATTCCCCATTTTTACTAACACCCCAATTGTTTATACAAAGGTATTACATGCCCAATAATGAATAAGATTACATATATTATACAAATAATGACAATAGGCCCAAAAGAAATACCCAACTCTGTTTGGGCCTTCAGCAATTCTCATGCAGCATACCCAGACTTCCGACAAGGAGCCCTATTCATCAACACAACCCAAAATCCATAGAAGATCCCAAAGCCAAATCATATAACCATATTGCCAAACATTGAATCACTTAAACTAAACAACTTAGATATTCAACAGATAATAGGAAGAAAGGTTTGAGTGGGGTAGTTCAAGTTTCAGGGAGTGACTAAAGACCCAAATCCTAGTGTGTCAGAGTTCACAAGTGTCTAAAATAGACCCCGAGCAGTGCTCACACTAGGGAGGTCAGTAGTATAAGCCTTGGTAGCCTAGGCTTTCAGCCGACTAAGAATGAGAGGTTCAAGGTAGCGTAGGTAACAAACGAGCAAGAGTGGACAATGGCTAAGGGGACAGAAGTTGATGAAATACATATATAGCTTAAAGAAGACATATCACAATTGAGAGGAGCTAATAAAATATGTCACAAGACATAGAAGCAGGTCAAATACTTAGCCAAATAACATATAGGCAACGACATATTGATTGAGTTAAGGGAGAAACAAGTTTGCAGGATTACAAAAGATTATCATACACAGGTGCATGATACCAAACAAGTTGAAACATAGTTGGAAATTATGCTAAGCGTACATCCTAATTTTATAAGATAACCATGTTAACTCACATTAAGAAACAACATCATACATGGTAGGGAAGTACAGATTAGGATAATTACTATTGAAGGGGTAGTGAATCAAATGAGCCAAAAACATGTTGAGGGACATATTAACAGGGGAGCCAGTCATGGTTGATACAAAAGGGTCTTAACACAAATTAGAACACACTACATATGCAAGATTACCATTACAGAGATTCAGAACAGAGTGGGAAATTAACTAATGTCAGATAGTAAATGTAAGCACTCAAGTATTGTCACAATAGACTAATTAACTAAATAAAGTCTAAATTATTCAGATGAAGCACATTTAAATAATAGAGTTGATAGTTTTAGGTATAATTAAATACTAAAGATGTTCAAACAAGTGTAAAGGTCACACACAGAAGTAACTCAGAATACATTGGCTGAATGGACTAAGAGAATATAAATTACTCAAATTAGGCATAAGCATGTTTCAGAGCTAGCACCATTATGTGAAATTAAATGCTAAAGAGACTTAAAACTACTGTAAAGCTAGCAGAGTTGCAGACAAGAGTAGCACAAAACACACATTAAGCTATGAACTTCAGAAGTGAGAACATATGCAAATCACATACACATAAAGAAGAAATTGCGGAAAGTCAAGTGACTTACTAGTTAAACGGACAATAATAAAGAGAAAAATTCCACAAGAACACAGAATCTCAATGCATCAAAGTTTTCAAGAGCTTCAAAGGAACCCCGGGAAATGCTCGCACCAAGATAAGGGTGAATAACATAATCTTAGTGGCATTGACTTTCAACCGGCCAAAAACAAAATACAGAACAAGAGAATGAGGTAGTAGTAGAATGAAGCTCCAATTTTTAGTGAAAGTATATCAATTAAAATTCTGTCTCAAAGGGGAGGGGTGGGGTTTATATAGTGATAGAAATTGAACAAGTAAACAAGGAAAACTGTAAAATCAAACAGAAATAAGGAAGTAATAACATATAGAATCAATAAAAATCGGATAAGGGAAAAAATAGGTAAACCCTAGTTGATAGAAATCGAATATTGGCTAATCGGTCCCATATATCCATGGTCGTGATGTATATGGACTAAATATTGTCCAGATTCAAGCGGTTGAAGTGGAATGGCCGGATTCCGAAAGATAGTACTTGCCATGTTTGGGAAAGTACTAGGTGATACCCTAGATTTGTATAGAATAATGAGATAACAAAAAAAAGGCAAGAAAATCATGGAAAGAATCCATGGTTTAGACGGATTTGGAGAGGTTTGAGAATGCGGCTAGGGTTTCTATGGAGAGGAGAAGAGAGGATACTGAGGATTTAGGGGCGGCGGGTTAAGAGAAAATGATAGGGTTTGGGCGAGTTTGGTTAATTAAAGAAGGATAGTGAACAATGGTCGTTAATCTTGAGAGATCAACGACTGAGATTCAAAAATATGAGGGCAAAATTGGGTATCAACAGGAAGATCCCGGCGCTTTCACAGCCCCTTGCACTATTGGGAACGCCAACTTTTCCAAATATCTTTGTGATCTAGGGTTGAGTATCAACTTGACACCCTACTCGGTGTTAAAAAATTTAGGAATTGGGCAACCAAGACCTACATCTATGAGGTTACAAATGGCGGATCTTACTATGAAGAGACCATTGGGTATTATTGATGATGTGTTGGTTCGTGTTGATAAGTTCATCCTTCCGACAGACTTTGTGGTTCTTGATTGTGAAGTGGACTATGAGGTGCCTATTAATTTAGTAAGACCTTTCCTTGCCATGTGGAAGTCTCTTGTTTATGTGGAAGCCGGTGAGCTCACCTTCCGGGTGGGTGATGAAAATATGGTTTTCCATGTGTGCAAATTTATGAGGCAACCGAATAACAATGAAGTTTGTTCGTTTGTAGACTTAGTGACTGAGGTGATTGTTGATGATGCTAGTTCCATGATGAATGTTGATGATACTTTGGAGGCCGTATTGCTTAATCATGATGATGATGAAAGGGAAGGCTATGTGGAATGTGTAAATACATTGCAAGGAATGGGGTCATACACTTATGAACCCCGAAAGATCTTGAGAACCGAAAGACTCCTCCAACAAAGTCCATAATCAAGGAGCCTCCCACTTTGGAGTTAAAACCATTGCCTCCACATCTCAGGTATAAGTTTCTTGGCCCATGTTCTACTTTACCGGTTATTCTTTCCTCTTGCTTGACTAACATGCAGGTAGACTCTACTTTAGCGGTGCTACAAAAGAGGAAGAAAGCTATAGGATGGACATTGGCAGACATTCGGGGTATAAGCCCTGTCTTTTGCATGCACAAGATTATTTTGGAGAAGGAAACAAAACCCTTCATTCAACATCAAAGAAGATTAAATGAAACAATGCAAGAGGTGGTGAAGTAGGAGATTATAAAATGGTTGTATGCCGGGGTTGTTTACCCCATTTACGATAGTTCGTGGACCTCTGCAGTGTAATGTGTCCCAAAGAAAGGGGGCATGACTGTGGTCACAAATGACAAGAACGAGTTGATCCACACAAGAATGGTCACCGGGTGGAGAGTGTGTATGGACTATCACAAGCTCAACAAAGTCACAAGGAAAGATCATTTCCCACTTCCATTCCTTGATCAAATGCTTGATAGGTTGGCAGGCCGAGCTTTCTATTGTTTCCTTGATGGATATTCCGACTACAATCAAATTCTTATTTCTCCGGAGGACCAAGAGAAGGCTACTTTCACTTGTCCTTATGGTACTTTCGCATTCTCGCGGATGCCATTTGGGTTATGCAATGCAACGGCAACTTTTCAACAGTGGAGGATTTCTCGAGGTCTTCATGGATGACTTTTCTATGGTCGGAAACTTTTTTGACGATTGCTTGAACAAATTGGGTAAGGTCTTGGCAAGATGTGAGGAGACAAACTTGGTTTTGAATTGGGAGAAATGTCACGTCATGGTCGAGGAAGGCAGTGTCCTCGACCACAATATTTCAAAGCATGGTATTGAGGTCGACAAGGCCAAAATAGAGGTGATCTCTATACCACCCCTACATCCATGAAGGGAGTGAGAAGCTTCTTGGGTCATGCGGGGTTTTATTGCCGATTCATCAAGGACTTTTCCAAGGTGGTGAACCCCTTGTGTAAACTGTTGGAGAAAGATGCCAAGTTCCACTTCAACGAGGATTGTATGAAGGCATTCGAATTGCTAGAGTTCAAACTTACTACTACTCCAATTATAATCGCATCAGATTGGAGCTTGTCTTTCGAGCTCATGTGTGATGCAAGTGATATAGTGGTTGGAGCAGTTTTGGGGCGGTCTAGTTTTCTAGTAAGACCATGAATGAAGCCCAAGTCAATTACACAGTCTGAAAAATAGCTACTTGCTATTGTATTTGCTATCGAGAAGTTCCGCCTGATGTCGCCTAAATTCACACCACTAATTGGGATTGTGAAGCGGTCGATGCAATTAGAATTACCCAACTTGAGTCGGGGTCAATTTCTCAGAGAGCTTATATTGGATTAGGTATATACATAGACTAGGTGTATGACGTGCCCAAAATGCGCTTCCACATACTTGGTTGTTTCTTTCTACTTCTAAAATTTATACTATGGTTTGTAGATGACGAGCTATAGAATGATATTTTTGGTGTTGTTGTTATTCAAGTTTATAAAAGGATCTAGGTTCGTGACTTCCAGCTAGGTGGTTACCTAGTGGATTGTGGGCTTTAGGGAAGGTTTGGTTGGTTGGGGTGTAATATAGCAATCACACGCGATTACTCACTCGATACCTCTCGATAGTTAGAGTGGTTTTGCCCAATTTGTCTTTCTCAAGTCCAAATGGGTAATTCACAAAACAAGTGATAGATGCTCAAGTTGGGTCTTATTATCTCTAGATTCGACCCTTTAATTGGGGCTATCAATTTCTTGAGTTCACCCCAATTTCTTGTTAGCCTAGGTTTCCTAGACTTATTCTCTCTTTCTCAAGTAGAGACTAGGTCAATTAGGCTTGAATCAATGTTTGCAACCATTGATTCTAAAATTGAAGCAACAACTAGGCTAAATATCACTTACCCAATCACAAACAAACCCTAAATTAAACATCCATTAGGAACCCACACTAGGGTTGGGTCACAACCCTAGCTAAGAAATTAGCTACTCATAGATAAAATTGAAGAAACTAAAGAAGAACATAAGATAAAATTCATAATATATAATAAATGGAAGAAAATCCAATGTTAAAACGATGAACTAATACAAAGTTTCGCAAAACAGCAAAGGAAAAACGGCTATGTACTTTATGGTCATCAAGCTTAACCTAAATTTGACAAAAAGAACTATTTATACACAGGTCAAATTATCGGAAAAATGTGCCCCTGCGGAGGTTCTGCGGCCGCACAATTTTGTGTGCGGAACTTTGAAGCTGGCTTGACAGGATGGACTTCTGCTATCGCACAATCCTTGGTTGTAGCCGCACTTCTTCAGATTCCGCGGACCGCACATTTCTGAGTGCGTCCGCACTCTTGAACTTGAGCTTGACATGAGAGACTTCTGCGAACCACACATTTATGAGTGCGGCCGCACTCTTTAATTATGTGGCCGCACAATAATAGTGTCGTCTGCAGTTCTTCATGGACCCAGACTCCCATCTATCTGAACCTCATCTACCGTGGCCGCAAAATAATTGTGCGGTCCGCACTTTGTTCAGGAAATCTGACAGAGGTTCTTCATGGTCTGCGACCGCACTCAATATTGTGCGGTCCGCACTTTGATCTTTTTACTTTGTTTTAGTCCTTGTCCAAAATTACTCCTCCTTTGGTTTTTTTTCATCTCTTTGACTCATATTCCAATACTCCTGCAAGAAAGCACATTTCATCAGTTTTCGGGAATACCTTAAATCAATTTTGAGCTAAATAAAAAGTAAAAGAGTGCAAATAAGTAGTCAAAATCCCTACTTATCAACTCCCCCAAACTTAAGCTTTTGCTTGTCCTCAAGCAAATAAGGTAATTACTACTTCCACAAGAAAATATCTATTTCAAATGTCCTAAGATGAATCAAACACACATCAATTGGGACCAACAATTACCCACACACTCATGAATTATGAACAAGCATATGTTTTGAATGTTAAAGCACAAAAATCTCTAATGTGACACTTGAGCATCAAGGGTTGACTTTTCTTATCAATGAAGTTCGCACTTTCATATAGGTCATTGTGGATCCCAAACTCCTCCTCATATACTCTCCGTAAGGTCAACTCACTCAAGAATGTAGCACTCAATTCAATGATTCGTGAAAGGTTCGTTCATCACTCTCAGAAGAATGTCAGAAGTACGACTCTAAGTACCATAAGCTCTCCCCTCATGTAGATCACCACTAATGTAAGCTTACTCGAATTGAAATCTCGTAAGGTTTTTTCTACATGTAATGAAGGCTTTTGGACTAATGAGGGGAATGTTGGAATGGAACGAGTTCATCGTTTCTTTAGCACTCCATTTTCTCTTTTTGGATCATACTTTGCCGACTCTTTGAGTCAATTTATTATTCCTTAAGGGAATTAGAGAGACTTGACATCACTCTTTCTTGGTCGTGCTATTCATATTCTCCTTCTTTATTTTCTCCATGGTATGAAATTTTGCTTTCTTTTGAATACTTTCAACCCTTTAATTTATTCACTTTCTTTTTGTAATTTTCTTTTGTTCTCTCTTTCTTTTTCTTTGCCTTTACTTTTCTTCATTTCTTTTCTCTTTTTGTGCCTTGATACCACTTCCAAGATCTCTTCTCTCCGCCAAACTTATGTTATCGCCATTTGTTTCTCATGATTGCTAAGGGAAGCTCGGGTGCCAAGAGAGGGTTACTATAAAATGGGTAAAGGCTTGTAACATGGTTATTGAATGAAAAAGGCTTTAGTCTCAAAAGGGTTGACTAAGGATAACATTATTGGTGGGCCATAGAAGGTTTCAAAACCGGTCAAAGAGAGCCTACAATCACTTCCCAAGCCAAGCAAACTTAGAATTTTTCCTAGAAACACATTCGAGGCAAGTTCTAAACCATTCGCACGAGTACTTGGACTTGTAACAAAATATCTCACCTCTTACACAACCATATTGTTAAAGAGGATAGAGTCGAGGGCCCACAACAACCGTATTCAAGATTGAAAATCGCTAATGGTTCAACTAAACCACATGATGATTCCCCAAGTCACCACAAGAGTCACATGGTCACTAACTAGAGAAATATCTTTCCAAAAGCTTATTTATAACCATAAGCGTGCAGTTAAGTGTGTTGGTACCAAGTGAATCATGCTTGACCCCTTTGTTTATTCATTAACACTATTGTTTCCACCTAAACATGAAAAACGGATTAATCCCATAAGAAGGTTGTCACGCTATCCATCGTTAGGAAGATCCACCTGGTTCACACAAAACCCACCTCTGGAAAGAACCATGGAATTTAGAAAACCAAAGGATTATTGCTCACTTAAACATAAAAAGAAGCTACCAAATCAAAAAGAAGCTATTAAATTAAATAAGAAGCTAGACTATTAAGAAAACAAAATAAAGAAGTTATGAAATAAACTATTGAAAGTAAAACAAATGAATATACAAACTGAGGGAAATAGAATATATACATCAAAAGAGAGAGAGAGATAGAGAGAGAGAGAGGAATATATACATAATGAAAGAGAAAATAAAGATAAAAGAAAAAGAGTATTAAAGTTATTACAGGCTAATGTCATCAAATGTCATCAAATCAAACCAACCAAAATAGACCACCCCTTGAATAAAAACAAGCAGTGTCCTCAATGCTTAGCAAAATCAACATAAGGGAGGTTACAGAGTAAATAAAACTCCCTATGTGGTTTCAGGGTGCATGACAGAATCACCATTCCCGGGATCCTCCAACTGGATATCATCATCCTCTGGTTGGGGAACAACGGGGTTGGAGAACATCTGAAGTATCTCCTCGTCATTGTGGGAAGCAATGTCTGGATCGTCAGACTAGCCAACTAGTGCCTCTGATGATGGTGCTGCAGGGTCTGCTAGTACTGATGGATTTGTCTCCATCAGTAGGTCAAATGGTAAATCACCCGCTACTGCAATCTTTGTCACCTCCTTTCTCAATCTCTCCACTGATTTCTTCGAAGCTTGGAATTTCCTCATCTTCTTCACCTGTTTTTCCAAATCCTCAATAGCTCCCCCATATGCCACCAGTGTATCCATAATGGTCTTCTGGTTATCTAGGATCTTCTTCAATATTTCCTCCACTAATGGAGCAACCTATGGTGCTGCTGGTGTAGAAGACTGTGCTGCAATATCACTGGATTTTCCAAAAAACTTGGAAGTAGCTGTCTGCATCCAGTTGTTGAGACTTGCCAATGTCAGGGAGACTCGCAGTGCAGTAAGAGGATATATGGATGAAGCAGGCACTGGTACTGATATTGATGGTGTAGAAGATGAAGGTGGTGGCACGTCAGCTGTCTTGGTGGAAGGACTGACTACTGTAGAAGACATAGGAGTTGTCTTTGTAACCACCACTGATGGCTCATCAGACTAACCAACGGTGTTAGTTGCCTTACCCTTGAACTTTGGGTTTTCCGCACCTTTCAAGGAGTACCATGAGAAGGGCTTCGTGGCCCGCACTTTTGTATGAAAACTCCTCGGATCCACCTTTGCATCTGTGAAATATTCTGTGAGGGTGTTGGGATATGGGTAGGAGCTTTCACCTTTTCGGAAAACCATGGACATGTTGGCCGACATGATGGCACCCACATTGATTGGGTACCCGGCCATAATAGATGCCACCAAAACTGCTCGGGGGATTGGAAAATTGTTCTCATTCCGGCTTAGATCAATACGGCTGCACACAAAAGTTTGCCACCCTTTTGCTTCAAAATTGAGGGTGGCCCATGTAATAGGAACCCAAGGTGTGATTAACGGTGGTGGTGTGTAAGGCCCAGGAAAATTTCGCTAAGTAATTTAAGATTTTGTGGTGCCTAGGTAGGCTAATTATATTATTTTATGTGCAGAAGAGGGCTATTAGTATGATGGTTATCAAAGGGATATGGTAATAAATTTACGAGGAATATACTAAGTAATGTGGGGTCAAATGAGAGGCCTAAGTCCAAGCCAAGTTGGAAAATCGCATAATAGGCTAAAATTCCAAATGAGTATACACAAGACCAAAATTGGACGAGCAAATCTATACACACACACACACACACACACACACATATATATATATATATATATATATATATATATATATATATATATATATATATATATATATATATGGTGTTATGTGATGAAAATCCAATCAAATGAAGGATCTTTGATTCTAGTAACTAACAATTCAAAACGTTCATCATTTGGACACTCCTACAAAATATTATGACCAAATTACAAAAGGCTGGAATAATGCAATTCTGCGGCCAATTCTGCGACCGCTGAAGTGGTTATGCGACAACAAAATGGTCGCAGACCTGTCCAGTAAAGCCCATTCTTGGGCATCAGTTTTGCGGTGCATTGTGCGACCCGCATACCAATTGTGCGGTCCATTATGCGACCTCAGACCTGAGTTTGGAGGGTTGATTTTTCTATTTTCATAAGCCGACCCCATTTTGATAAATATCCTTTGGGGCTTATTTTGGGGTATTTTTCTGAGGGTTTTAGAGAGAGGTATGAGAATTTTAGAGAGAGATGAAGGAAACCTAACATTCTAATCACATATTCTTGCACCAACCTTCAAGAATCAAGAAAAGCCAATCGCTAGATCATTATCTTTCCGGGTAAGTCCTACTTCTAAGATTCCATACAAGAGGTTATGAGTTCATATATATACATATATATATATATATACATATATATATATATACATATATATATATATATATATATATATTGGGGTTGGAAATAGGCCATGCATATGATACAAAGTTGTAGTATGTGGAGTAATGAACCATTTTGGGTAGTTTCTTGTTTAAATTGGTCGAGGGATGAAAAATTCTCCATTGTAGAGTCTTGTAGTCTATTTCGCATGTTAGGTGTATGACAAAATTCCTAAGAGAGTTACATCATGGGTGTTGATACCTAATTTTTCCTTATCTATCTATATTCTTTCAAAATAGTATATATGCATCGTCATTTAGATTATAAGCATATACAAGTATTTTTTCATAATTTTTCATAATTTTTAAAGGCTTTAAATTAATTTATTTCTACAATTTTCTTATATAAATATCCAGTAATTATCCTTCAAATTATTTTTATGATGATTTAATCATCTAAACTTATCATTTACACCAACATAATGTTTTGAATATTTTCAGTGCATTTTTTATAATTACATTTGCATTTTAAGACTAATTGTACATTTTCGCAATAATAGCCCATATTAATGTATAATTACATTATTTATGCAGAAAATGACCTTTTCTGTTTTTATAGTGTTAAGTAATTAGTTTAGTCATTTTTAGTGCACAAATGATATTTTTTTATTTATTAGTTACTTTTATAAATTATTTTTTATTAAATATTTGGTATTTAAAAAATTAGTCTAAAAACCTACCTATTTTCGGACCAATTACTGGCCCTTCTAACACCCTAACCCAAATAACCCCCAGCCAAATTAGTTAACCCAACCCCACAACCCAGCCGTGACCCGTCTAAACCAACCCGACCCAAGACCCATTCTAGTTGTGGCTGTTGATCTCTGAGATCAACGACCCACATTACATCATCCCTCTTAATTACCCTAAAAAACCCCTAACTCTAATCATTTCTCACCGGCCGCCGCCCCTAAATCCTCTCTTCTCAAACCCTAGCAGTCGCCTCTCTTATTCTACACTAAATCCGACTCCAGCATGGAATCACTCTATGATTCCTTTTCGGTTTATGCCCTGTCTCATCGTTTCTTACCTAATTTTTGCATTACATAAGTACTTTCCTTATTTTCGCAAGTGTAAATCTCCGAATCAAGGGAGATTAGCTTCAACCGTTTGAATCTGGACAATATTTAGTCCATATACAGCATGACCATGGCTATATGGGTCCGATTGGCCAGGATTCCCGGCCAATCATCAATTTCTGTCAGCTAGTGTTTACCTATTTTTTTCACTAAATTCGATTTTTATTTGATTCTGCATGTTTATACTTCCTTATTTATGTTTGATTTTACAGTATTCCTTGTTTACTTGTTCGATTTTTGTCACTATATAAACCCCTCCCCATTTCCCTTTGAAGAGAACTTTGAATCGCTATAATCTCGCTAGATTTAAAGCTCTATTATGTTGTTCCTTCGCTAATTTATTCTATACTTTGGTTTCTTAGCTAGCTGAAAGCCAAGGCCATTAAATTCTAGGTTTTTGCTTCTCGTTGATATTCAGAACACTATGGACTTGTGTTCTTTCTTGTATTTTCGCTTAATTGGTAAGTCACTAGACCTCGTAGTTTTATTCCCATGTATTTGTGATTTGCACATGTTTTCATTTCAGGAGGTTGTAGCTTAATGTGTTTTTCTAGGTTGTTCTTGTGTGAAATTTTGATTGCTTTACTTCAGTTTTAGTTCTCGTTAACCTTTGAACTCATTATGTTGACAGTTTGAAACATGCCTAAAATTGATTTGAGTAACTTAGATTCCTTTTAAGCTTATCTAGTCTATGCGTTGCAATTTACTGCTGTTTAGGACCTTTGCATTCGTTAGCATCTCTTTGTTGTTGCTTTGGGCTATTAGTCGTGTTACTTGAACATGCTTTACCTGCATAATTTGTCTCACTTTTTAGTCGCCTAGTCAATTATATGAAAAATATGAGTATGTACACTCACTATATTGCACAAGTCTGTTTCCTATAATATTCTGAATTGTTGTGATGATATCCTGCCTATAAAACATGTTTGATCCTGTTAGTATGTCTTTAGTATGTTTTGATCTTCATAACTTCACAGTAGTTGCAATGATCAGTTCTCATCTTGTCTAAATTATGTTTCCAATTAGTGTGACTCCTTTATTGTAAAACTAGCATCTATACTTAGTATAATTTGAACTTTTTCTTTACTATCAGCCTGTGTATATTAATCCTGCAAACCTGTTTTGTTAATATGTGACTATTCATGTTCTAGGTGTTGAACTTGTTCTTCTTATTCTTTCCTAAGTCTGTCCTTAAAACCTAAAGCCTTGTTTGATTATCTGCTCTATGCTCAACTTGACTATGTTTGTATCCTTCATTGTTGTCCCTCAACCTTAGTTTATTCTCTTTCAATTGCTATCTGGGCTCTTTTGAGTTTTCATTCTTAGCCGGCTGAAAGCCAAGGCTACCTAGATTCTATCATTTACCTCCTTAGTGTGAGCACTGCTCGAGGTCCAATTGAGACCGTTGTGAATTCTGACACACTAGGACTTGGTCCTTAGTCATTCCCTAAATTTCCTCTATTAACCTCCCTAGTGTGAGCATTGCTCTGGGTTCTTGAAGCCCTTGGAACACACTAGGGTCATGGTTCATGTCCACCTTCCTAATTGCTCAACTTTGACTTTTTTTTACCTACTGGTTGAATCAACTCGTTTGTATAAATGGTTGTTGATCAGTTGTGGCTATTGGTTTATGGTTGCTTTCTGTAAATTAAGATATGACTTTTGGACTGTTGCGAAACTGTGTGAACTTAAGGCTGAAATTCTGTCATAGCCGGGTATATTTTGGGCCTGCCTTAGGCCCACTATAGCTATTCTGTAATTCTGTAGTTTACTTCATTTATTGGGCTTGTAATTATGTTGTAATAACATTTAGGGTGTTAGTGAAATTGGGAAAAGGGGTTTATTCTAATATTTCGCATGAAATGGGTAAAAATCCTGCCTATAGGTGTTTACTTCTTCTAATATGTTCTGCTACTATATGTATTAGATAACCTGCCTATAGGTGCTTACTTTGCTCAAGTATGTTCTGCTACTGCGTGTACCTATAAGTGTTTAATTCTCTTAACATATTCTGCTTCCACATGCTAGAAACCATGTCTATAGAAAATAAAATGACCAATGTCTCAATGTGCATTACAACATATTCATTAGGTACTATAGGGTTCTGTTAATTTATGTTCTACCAAATATGCATTTTAGAAATCATGCCTATAGGTTTTTAATTGGTTAACATGTTGTTGTCATAGTTGCTCACTTAGCAGAGATGCCTATAGGAGCTAAAATTAGTCTCAATCATTAATTATAGAAATCATGCATATAGGGGTAACCCTGCTCGCTTTTTTTAAGTACTAATATTGAACTTTGAACACTGTCTCGTTGAACACTATTAGAAACCATGCCTATAGGATCAAACTGAGTAATTCTGAATATTCTCATGTAGTTATCACTGCCAATTACTACATAAATAAACTAGATATCATGCCTATAAGTTTAACCGCTTATATCCTATAATCAGTAGGCAATTGTGCAGTCACTTAGAAATTATTTTTAAAAATGGCCTTTCATATGAAATTGTATACATGTTCAAAATCCAGAATCACATAGAAATCATATCCATAGGATTAAATGACTTTAACTCGTCTTAATTCTGAAGCTGCCAAATGCCAATTTGTTTGCGTGTATTTGTTGTCTAAGTGCGGAGGCTAACTTTAGCCCTTAATTGCTTTTACATGAATTCCAACTTGTTTTGTGTGTCGCCTAGTTTTATCATTTTGAGAAACCTAAGTTAAGTCTATAACCACCCAAAATAGAGGTCCAAACACCTCCTGGACCATAGATATGGGACGAGTAGTGCACGCATGAGGTACGATTTAGAATCAATTAGTGCGCCTTAGGTAACAACTTAAAGATAGTAATCAGGTAGCAGGAGATGATAGTTTGTGTCCGCTGATTAGTACGAGTAATACCCAGCTCGAGGGAGTTACAAAGTATTATTTATGTTGCACGAGGTGATCCGTTAGGCTAAAAAACTTAGGACCCCCCCCCCCCCCCCCCCNCAACTGCTTGTCTTTCTCTTTATCTTGGACTAATTCATATAATTCAAGTTCGGCCGGGACCCACAGTTGTGGACATTATGGAATGACTAACATTTTTTTCTCGAGGTAATTTGAGCCCTAACCTGATCTTTGGTGACGCAAACTGGTTAAACCAACTTTGTTGCTTGATTGGTGGGAAAATATCTCACAAAGTGACAAGAACCATGGGAAAAGAGTCCTCGGGAATTTACCTTCCTTGTTAGATATTCCGCCAAACAATGTACTGATTGAGGCCGCTACTATGTTCTGGGATGAGAAGAGGGTCGTCTTCCATTTTGGTGATATATAAAAGACTCCCCTTCTAGAGGAAATAAGAGGCTTTGTTGGGATACCCTAGGCGGTCGTTGTTTGTTGGTACCGAAAAATCGTACTTCTCGAAGCTTTCTAAAGATGATGGGTTCCAGGAAGTCCCATTCGATTTCCTTTACGAGTGTTATGGGAACAGCAAGTCCCATCGCCTTTACCATGATGAGTTTGCCATCACTTCTTTGGGTTGGACTCACCGTCGGGTTTTTGTAGTCATTGTCTATTTTTTGGGGATGTTGGTATTCCTAATACAAGGAGAAAAGATCCACACTCGCCTAGCTATGGTCACCAAGACCCTAATGGAAGGAATTGAGGGACAGACTTATACTATTGTCCCAAATATCGTCGCTAAAATGTACCGAGCTTTAGACCGTTGCAAAAAATAATATGGTATTTCGAGGGTTGATATATGTTGCTGCAAATATGGTTGTTAGATCACCTTCAAAGATGACAATATCGTCAAGAGTTTCCGCGGCGACCATGGAATGACCACATAGCTTATAACCATCCGAAGAGAATGACTTTTATCCAAGATAGGTTCAAACAACCGGGAAACGCTATGAGCTGGGTACATTTCTTTAGCAATTTGACTGATGATAAAGTACATTGGATGTTAAGTGGTTCCCTAGTAGTGAATTCATCATCATGTCGAGAGATGTTCCTCATCTACTGTTTATCGGATTAAGGGGTATCTATCCTTATGCTCCTATCAGAGTCATGGGGAAAGTTGGGAGGAAACAGTTCATACCACGAGTTTCCAAAATGGTTCATTACAAAGCAGACTTCCAAGGGAATGCCATTCCATTCAAGTTCCAGGCACAATACATGTGGCATCAAAAGATTGTTGTGGATAAGGATACTATCGAGCAATATCGATATCATGCCGGCCACGTGTACTTCTACCTATCATGGTTGATCGATGACATAGCAGGAGAGGTCAAGCCAGGGATTGATTTGAGAAATAGGGTCATAGACGACGCTGCTGAGGCACAAGTCAAATACAGGAGGTGGCGCAAAAGGGTTTTTGAATCTAAGGCCAGGCATTTGGAACAACGCAAAGTGGACATGGAAGCAATCAACGACTAGAGAGGAATCATTACTAATTCAACAGAGAGGTTGGAGTATTTGGAGCAGGGTTTGATGGAACTTGAGGGGAATACAGAGGGAAATGAAGGAGGACATCTAGCAAGGGCATATCTGATGTTGGACGTGCGCGACCCGGTGAAGCTGATTGATGGGGGTAAGAAGGCCAAGCTTGGAGAAGGCCCTTATGGGACCAAGTAGATAAGGAATGATGTTTTACTTATTCTCTAGATTTAGTTTTAGATTTTGATTGTAATAAGGCAAATGCCACTAGTAACTCTTTATAATCATTGTCGTTTTAGTAGAGATTTGGTCTATTTATCATATTAATGAAATGACGTAGTTATCCGCATTGAATTTTCTCCAAATCCATATGTCTCTAGGCGTAACTCGTGCACAATGAGGCCCCCAAATTAGGACGTGAATTTATAATCCCGCAATATCTGTTTAAATACCGCAAATATCATTTTAATACTACTTACTGACTTTTTTACCTTTTGTTTTTCTTGCTTTTCTTTGTTTATTCCCATCCCCTAAGGTTAGTTCGTGCAAACTGGCATCATCGGCATATCATAATAGATCTAGAGGTCCTCCACCTCCTCCTCCTCCTATTGATTCTAAGAACAAAGGAAAAGCTAAGATGGACAATATGAGTGGTATCAGGAAAGACAACGCTACACATGCAAAAAATGTCGAAACTGCGGGTGGTGGGAGTACTCCGGCACAAAATGATTTGGTTTTACGGTTAGAACAAAAGATATTGGAGTTACAAGGGGAACTTGAGAATGTACGTAACTTGGAGAACCTTTCCTTTACCCTGAATGTTCCCGACATCAACCAACAAAATGCCCAAAACCCAACACCTCCTCAAAACACACAACACCATCACCCACAAAATCCTCCCGCACCTCATCAATACGCGAGGCCTCAACAAAATCCTAATCCTCCACCAGTACTAACTCCTCCACAGCACCAACATCATCCAATCTATACCCGCATAATACCACCTACAACACTCCTCAAAACACACCACAGCCTACCTCTAATCCCCATAACTCAACCAATGACTACCACTACACCCAAATCCCTGGAGTCCACCAAAGTAACCCCATATACGTACAAACCTTACCCCACATTTAATAACAAACCTTGTACACGCCGGAATCTGCCGAGAAGGGCATGCTTATCAAGAACATGGCAGGAGAACTTAAGAAGCTTACAAGTCGAGTCCAAAGTGTTGAAAGTGGAAAAGGAATCAAAGGTTTGAACTATGAGGATTTATGTATTCAACCAGACGTAGAACTGCCACAGGGTTACAAACCTCCTAAGTTTGAAATGTTCGACGGAACAAGTGATCTAAAGGTGCATATGAGAACATATTGCAACAAGCTTGTAGGGGTTGGTAAAGATGAAAGAATCCGCATGAAGATATTCATGAGGAGCCTCACTGGAGATGCCCTATCCTAGTACATCAGTCAAAATCCAAAGAAGTGGATTAACTAGGTAAGCATGGCGCCAGATTTCATAGATCGGTTCAGATTGAATATAGAGAATGCACTAGATGTCTTCTATATCAAGAATCATAAGAAGAAGACAACAGAGACTTTCTGCGAGTATGCTACTCGGTGGATATCAGAAGCTGCAACGGTAAGGCCAGCATTTGAAGAAGAACAAATGAGCAAATTCTTTGTCCGAGCCCAGGATCCGTAGTATTATGAGAGGTTTATGGTTATTGAAAATAATAAATTCTCCTACATCATCAAATTGGGAGAAATAATGGAAGAGGGAATCAAAAGAGAGATGGTAAAAAATTTCGAGGCATTACAAGCTACGAACAAAGCCTTGCAGTTAGGGGGAATATGCAAAAAGAAGGAAGTAGGGGCTGTGATTGTAGCCAAAGGTCCGAAGTCTCCTCCCACCTACCAAACACCTTCACCCACATATCAGCCTTCACCTCCCAGATATTAACAACCCACCACCGCTTACCATACATATAACACCTAGCCAACATATTACCCCTCACCACCAGCCAGCCAAAATTACCAAAAACCCAAGCCAAATTTCGACCGTAGATCCCCCAGAAAATACACTCCTATCATCGAACCTATTGACCAGTTGTATGAGAGATTGAAAGTTGCCGGTTATTTCACTCCCATTCCCGCTGTCGCCATGGAAAATTTCTCTCAATGGGTCAATCCAAACAACGCATGTGCCTACCATTCGGGCTTGAAGGGTCGCACTATTGATGAATGTTGCACTCTGAAAGACAAGATCCAGAAATGGATTGACACCAAGGTTATACAGGCAAAAAAGGCTCCACCTAATGTCCGCAACAATCCCCTCCCGGATCACAGGGGTGAGGGGGTAAATGTGATAGAAACTGATGAAGAATAGGATCTGGAAGGGTCAATTGGGATCATTCGAGAAGGGGACGATTCTAAAAAACCTACAGTCACACTCACACCTATTGTGGTGCCAATACAGTCACCGATTAAAGTTTCGATAGTCGCACCAACTCCATTTGAGGAGTAACAACGCCCTCAGCCACGCCAACTTCGTTCGAAGTAGAAGTGACCATACCATTCACCGTAACAGAAGCACCCACGCCATCCTTTAAGTCCAATGTTGTACCTTGGGGCTATATTGATGAAGCGAGAAGGAAAGAAAACGGAAAAATGGAAGAAACTAGTGCAGCACAAGGTATGACCGGAACTGGTAGGGTTTACATGCCCGAGCATTTGGGGGAATAAGTAAATAAGCCGCTTCCAAGAAGCCTACAATTGAAACCGACCCGGATGAACTTTGGAGAATGGTTCAAGCAAGGGAGTATTTTGTGGTTGATCATTTGAACAAAACCCCTGCCCAGATATACATTCTATCACTACTACAGAGTTCTGAAGCACATAGGAATGCACTGATGAAAGTATTGAACGAAGCTTACTTACCAAACACATTACCAGTGGAGAGATGGCCAACATGGTAGGAAAAGTCTTGGAAATCCATAAGATCACTTTCAATGAAGATGAATTGCCGCCGGAAGGATTAAGCCATAACAGGGTGTTGCATATCATAGTGCAGTGCGAAGACAATTTCATTGCCAGGGTCTTGATACATGGGGGTTCAAGTCTTAACATATATCCATTGACTACTTTGAAGAGATTGAGTAAAGGTTTGCATGAAATATGAGCAGGATCTATGAATGTAAAAGCGTTCGATGGGTCTCAAAGGTCCACGATCAGAGAAACCAACCTCTGTTTACAAATGGGCCCAACTTGGTTTGATGCTGAATTCCAAGTGCTCGACATATCCACCTCATACAATATGTTATTGGGGCGACTTTTGATACACACTGCTGGGGCAGTAGCATCTACTCTGCATTAGGCTGTGAAATTCGAATGGAATCATCAGGTAGTGATCATTTATGGAGACGGGAGTAACCCTATTTACACCAACCAGACTGTTCCGATTGTGGAGAACAAAAGGAAGTTACAGGGAGAGACTTACCATCGCACTAGGTGTGTTAACACGATCAAGAAGGACAAATGGTGGAGTAGAAAAATAGAAAGCATATTGGCATGGACAGGGTATGAACCTGTCAGGGGTCTTGGCAAGAATCTCCAAGGGATCAACAAACCAATACAGTTAAAAGTCATGGTAAAACTTTTGGAGTGGTATATCAATACACCTGGCACGAGTATCAGAATTGGTCACCAGCATGGCGTGGTCCTTATTACCCTCTCGAGCAACCGATATGGCATTTGAGCCAATCCTTCCATCAGGCCGATATGATATGGGGATTTTAATAAGATGAAATGCTGGCTGGTCTAAGTAATATATTCTTGGATGATGAAGACATGGACTACAGTGTAGTAGTTGAGGAGGAGGAGGAGGATGAGGAAGGCCTCGTCATCCAGACAGTGAAAAAGGGAGCTATTCTCAGGAACTGGATTGCCACACCATCAAGGCCACGCTGAGTTCTAGGGTAGCCTGGCTACTAGTGTCCTTTATATTGAAACAATCCTTATGAGCATTTAAAATAAAATATTTTCAGAGTTTTGTTTTGAAACGATTGTTTGAATCATTAAAATCACTTTATTTTTGACATCTTGATACTTATCAATGGTTAGCTCTTTTATTATTTATTACTATCCTCTACATTTTTCTCTCTACAACATTACTATTTCTTATTTTGATGAACCAACAACTGTGACATGTACTGAGACAACACAACATAAGGATAGTGACTCAGGAGAAAATAGAAGAAGATGATATAATACCTGAGGAAATTGTCAGAGAAGTGGAGATATTTGAGAACAATCCTAAGTACAACCTGGACGAAACTGAGATAGTCAACTTGGGAGATTCCGAAACAGTCAAAGAAACTCGCATAAGCATTCACCTGTCACCATCAGAGAAAAAGGAATACACCCATTTCCTGAAAGAATATGAGGATATTTTCGCATGGTCTTATGATGATATGACTGGTATGAGCACATACATAATGGCTCATAAACTACCTACCAATCTGATGTGTCCGCCGATAAAACAGAAGCTCAAAAAGTTCAAGCCAGACATGAGTCTAAAAATCAAAGAAGAAGTCACCAAGCACATCAAAACTAAGGTTCTTAGAGTGGTTGAATATCTGACTTGGTTGGCCAACACCATTCCACTTCTGAAGAAGGATGGGAAAGTGAGAGTATGCGTCGATTATCGAGACCTGAACAGAGCAAGTCCCAAGGATGATTTTACGTTACCCAACATACACATACTGATCGACAACTATGCCAAGCATCAACTCTAATCCTTTGTGGATTTCTTAATAGGATATCATCAGATCTGGATGGACGAAGAAAATGTCGAGAAAATAGCTTTTATTACACTGTGGGGGGTGTACTGCTATTAAATGATGATGTTTGGTCTGAAGAATGTTGCGGCCACTTCTATGAGAGCTATGACAACTATTTTCCATGACATGATACACTAGTACATAGAGGTATATGTGGATGACGTCATTATCAAATCCAAGAAGGGCACATATCACATAACAGACTTGAGGAAATTGTTTGGTTGGCTTCGGAGGTATAATTTGAAATTGAATCCCGCAAAATGTGCCTTTGGAGTCCCTGCTAGAAACTTTTTAGGATTGATCGTCAGTCGCCGAGGAATTGAGCTATACTCATCAAAGGTCAAGGCTATCCAGGATTTTCCACCTCCAAAGAACAAGAGAGATGTGATGAGCTTCTTGGGATGTCTCAATTACAGCAGCCGCTTCATAGCACAATCAACCGTGATCTTTGAGACGATTTTAAAAATGTTAAAGAAAGATGTCGCAACAAGTAAGACTGAATGGGAAGGAAAGTTTGTCGCAACAACTTTTGACAAAATCAAGAAATATTTGTCAACACCGCCAGTCCTGGCCCTGCCTAAACCTAGTAGACCACTGCTACTCTATCTGTCCGTTCTAGATGGGGCTTTCGGTTGTGTCTTAGAACAACACGACGAGATGGGAAGGAAAGAACATGCCATATACTATTCGAATAAGAAGTTCACACCTTACGAAGCACGGTATTCTTTGCTGGAACACACCTATTGTGCTTTGACTTAGATAGCTCAGAAACCAAGGCACTTCTTCTGTGCCTATACCACATATCTCATATCAAAGATGGATCTTTTGAAGTACATCTTCCAGAAACCCATGCCTACAGGGAAGTTGGCGAAATGACATATATTATTGAGTGAATTTAACATCGTCTATGTGAGTCAAAAGGGGGTTAAGGAACAAGCATTAGTGGATCATCTTGTAGAAAATCCTGTAGGAGGAGAATACGAACCACTAAAAATGTATTTTCCCGATGAAGAAATATTATTCGTAGGAGAAGATATTGTCGAAGCCTACGACGGTTGGAGAAAGTTTTTCGATGGAGCCACAAATTTCAATGGAGAGGGTATCGAAGCCATTTTGGTGTCAGAGACAGGTCAACATCATCCGGTATCTGCGAAACTCAGATTTTCGTGCACTAATAATACGGCTGAATATCAGGCTTGTATCTTGGGGATCAATTTGGCCATCGATATGAATATCCAGGAGTTAATGGTAATTGGTGATTCAGATCTTCTGGTAAATCAGGTTCAGGGAGAGTGGGCTACAAAGTATACCAAGATATTACCATATCTATATCATGTGCAAGAGATGATGAAGAAGTTCACGAAGATACTGAGGGTAGGTTATTGTTGGATGACTATGGAAATAGACTACATCAGGTACGTCCAGAAATATCATCGGTGCGAAATACACGTAGATATGATACGGGTACCCAAATGAACTCCATGCAACGGGTGCACCTTGGCCTTTTGCCGCTTGGGGAATGGATGTCATTGGACCAACCGAGTCCGCCTCTTAAAACAGGCAGAGGTTCATTTAGTAGACATAAACTACTTCACAAAATGGGTTGAAGCTGCATCTTACAAAGTCGTAACCAAGAAAGTCGTCGCAGATTTTGTCAGAGATCGTATTGTTTGCTGATTCGGGGTGCCGGAATCCATCATCACCGACAATGCCTCCAACCTCAACAGTGACTTAATGAAAGCTATGTGTGAGACCTTCGAAATCAAGCATAATAATTTCACATTATACCGGCCTCAAATGAATGGAGCCGTGGAGGCCGCCAACAAGAATATCAAGAAAATATTGAGAAAGATGGTAGAAAATCATAAGCAGTGGCACGAGAAATTACCATTTTCCTTGTTGGGATATCGTACCATAGTCCGCACATCGACCGGGACAACTCCTTATTTGCTAGTCTACGGTACTGAAGCTGTCATTCCCGCCGAGGTCGAAATTCCTTCCTTAAGAGTTATACAAGAAGCTGAACTCAGTGATGCATAATGGATAAGAAGTCACTACGAGAAATTAGCTCTCATTGATGGGAAAAGAATGAATGCAGTGTGTCATGGTCAACTTTATCAGAACAGAATGTCCAAAGCTTTTAACAAAAGGGTCAGACCTAGACAGTTCGCACCGAGACAGCTAGTGCTGAAGCGGATCTTCCCGCATCAGGATGAAGCCAAAGGGAAATTTTCATCCAATTGGCAAGGTCCCTACATGGTTCACAGGGTACTAACAGGAGGAGCGCTCATACTTGCAGAACTGGATGGAGAAATTTGGCCGAAAACTATCAACTCAGATGCAGTTAAAAGATATTATGTTTATATGTTTGTATTTCTGACGTAATTGAACTATGCTTGACCTGATTCCTATTTAAGAGGGGATATGTAGGAAGCCCTGTGGGTTCCGTCACAATTCAATACAATTTTCATTTTTCCCACAATCAGAAACTAGTGAAGAATTTTGAGGAGGACCCTCAAAATTCCAGAGCAAGTCAAGCCGACGTCATCATATGCAGAATGGTAAGAGAATCACCTAAGTAAACTGGGGCAGAATTTGGAGGAGGACCCTTAAAATTCTAATGCAAGGAAGTTGCAATGTCTCTAAAAGTGTCATTATCATTGGTTCATCTAATTTATTAGATATTGCATACTAATGTGTTTTAAATAACCACATTCATCATATGCACGCATATTTTTTGAAAATATTATTTTTATGAAACAGCCAGATGCTACCCAAGGTAACTCAAGAGGGATTTCGATATAGAGAAAAGCAAAGCAAAGCAAGCAGGAGGAGGCACGAACCAAACTTCCCCGTAAAACTCAAGATTTTCTTTTGGTTGTAAGAACAGGAAATATTCACAAATTCGTGCACACCTCTGAATCACTATCTTCATAACGACAAAGCTGCCAAGCGCAAACATATCTCTAGTTAAGAAAAATTCTGCTATCACTTATTATGTGCTCATTGCATAAGACTAAGCATTGTCTCCGTTTTGCATGAGGCTAAGCCCTAGCTCCTTAATTGCATAAGGCTAAGCACTGCCTTCCCCTGCATGAGACTAAGCATTGTCTCCATTTTGCATGAGGATAAGCCCTGCCTCCTTTATTGCATAAGGCTAAGCACTGCCTTCCCCTGCATGAGACTAAGCATTGTCTCCATTTTGCATGAGGATAAGCCCTGCCTCCTTTATTGCATAAGGCTAAGCACTGCCTTCCCCTGCATGAGAGTAAGTATTGTCATCATCATTGCATGAGGCTAAGCCCTGCCTACATAATTCTATGAGGTTAGGCATTGTCTCTCCTTGCATAACCCCAAATGCTATGCTACTTGAAATCTAGCACTATTTTCTACTTTTATCGGGGCTAAGCTCTGCCTTCGATCTTACACAAGTCTAATCTTTGTCTTGTTTCGCTTTGCATAATCAAGCATCATGTCTTTGCAATTCACGGGCTGAAATATCGCCATTTTGTCCGAAGGCATCATAGTCTGAAGATATCACCCTCATAGCTGGAAGACACCATGCTATGTCCTGATTATCTCTAAATATTGAACATCATTATGCAAATGTGTCATGGTTCAGAGGTACCATTTTCATGGCCTGCGAATCCCTTATCCCGCAGTTCATGGCCCAGGACATCATGGTCTAAGGACATTATCCCCGTCGTCCAAAGATAATTTTCATGGTCTAAAGGGAATTTGCATCATGTTTAAATTTTCGCAATAATTAATATATACTTGCATGCAGCGTGTTTTAGGTTTTGCAAGTAATCCAGGAAGTAACCATTCTCCTAACGGGAACCATATTCGCTCCGGTTTCCGTTCAACATTAATATCCTGCAATTATTTCAAACGTAACCAACCACCGTCTATTACCCATTCCCACTTGATAACCGTTCAAATATCCATAACCATTCCAAGGTACATATATTCACAATTTTGATATCGTTTTATCTAGAAGAACCTGTCCATTCCTACAACAACTTCATCGGTATATTCCACCTTTGGATCCAGAACTCTACAAGGCCTGATTCCCGTAAAACTAGGGATATGTAGGCAACTCAGAAACCAGAGTTCAGCCTATATTTTTCCAAATCACCCGTTCGTCAAAATCGATCATCATCTCTTTACCCGACAACTCTTTCATCATTCCCGGGTAAAGAGGGGTAGCTGTTGATACCCAATTTTTCCTCATACTTTAAATATCTATATATATACTTTTAAAATAGTATATATGCATCATCATTTATTTTATAAGCTTATACTAGTATTTGTCATACTGTTAAAGGCTTTAAATCTATTTATTTCTGCATTTTTATTATATAAATATCCGGTAATTATCCTTGAAATTATTTATATGATGATTTAATCATATAAACTTATTTACACCAACATGATGTTTTGAATATTTTCAGTGCATTTTTTATAATTACATTTGCATTTTAGGGCTAATTGCACATTTTCGCAATAATAGCCCATATTAATGTATAATTACATTATTTATGCAAAAAAGGACCTTTTATATTTTTATAGTGTTAAGTAATTATTTTAATCATTTTTAGTGCACAAATGATATTTTTTTTATATATTAATTACTTTTATAAATTATTTTTTATTAAATATTAGGTATTTAAAAAATTAGCCTAAAAGCCTGCCTATTTTCGGACCAATTACTGGTCCAAAATCTATCACCTTATCCCAAATAACCCCCAGGCCAATTAGTTAACCCAACCCCACAACCCAGTCGCGACCCGTCTAAACCAACTCAATCCAAGACCCCTTCTAATAGTGGTCGTTGATGTCACGACCCCAAATCTAAATCAGTCGGAATGGTGCCTATCTTGGAACTAGGCCAGCCAAAAACTACACTCAAATCTCAATAAGCTTCCATTTCCATCTTTACTAAACTGATAACCCGTAATGGTTTCTTTTAAACATTTTTAAAACAGTTAAAGCTATACCAAATATTAAATACAACCCCCAAGATCCCAGAGTCACTGGTCATGAGCATCTACATAAAAATATACAACTCAAAAGAAAATAAATTCTATAATAGTAAGAAGGAGAAAGAGAGAGGGGTTGCAGACGCATGCATCTACCTCGCAAACCTCTGAGAAATCTCTGGAACTGATACCTCGCGTAGTTAACGAATTTTAGGAATTTCAAAGTTTTTACGCTTGAATTTGATGATAATTTGGTGTATTCGCGTTGTTTTTTGTGTTTCCAGGGCTCAACTAAGTTGGAATAATGCTACGGGGTATGTTGGTATTTTTGGTTGAGGTCCCGAGGGCCTCGGTGTGTTTCGGGTGGTTAACGAACCAACTTTTGGCTTGAAATCTGGGCAGATTTCTGCCGGTGTGAGGTTCTGGTTTCCTTCTACACGATCACGTGAGGATGTTTGCGATCGCGTAGGGTAAAATAGTGAGGCAGGATTTTGTTATACGCGATCGCATGGTGGAGGTCGCGATCGCGATTGCGTGAGTATGAGGTGGTTGGTCAGTGCAATCGCGTGGTGTTATTTGCGATCGCGTAGAGTTAGAGGGGCGCGTGACTGAGTTGAGCCGTTGTTCTTCGCGATCGCGTAGAGTGGTTTGCGATCGCGTAGAGTGGTTTGCGATCGCGTGAGTTTATGTTCTGATGAATTGCGATCGCAAGTGAATGTCTGCGATCGCGTAGGGTAATTTGATGGGGCAGCAGGTTTGTTCTTCGCGATCGCATGCCAGTGTTTGCGATCACAGTGAAGAAAATATTTTAGCTGGGCAGAATGTTTAAAAGGCCAGTTGTGCGAAATTGGCTCATATTTTTCTCCATTTTTGGTGAGTTGAGAGCACCTTTGAGAGGATTGAAGAGGGAATTGAAGGGAGTCACTTGGAGGTAAGGTTCTTAACTTCATAACTCGTTTTTATGTCAATTCCTAAGTGATTAAACCATAAAATTTCTGGAATTGAACCAAAGTTGGGGAAGAAGGGTGCATGGAAAAATTTATTTTTCTTTTGAGGATTTGAGTGGGAAATTGTGGTATGATTTTAGTGTTCTTGTTATGCATAGAATCGTGGGAGGACGAGGATTCTAAGGATGTAAAAATTATCGAATTCCGAGAGGTGGGCCCGGGACTCGTGTTTGGCCGAATTTCGAGATTCTTGTATAATTTGATAAATTTCGATTGGGTTGAGTTCCTTTGTTATATATTGATGATGTTAACTGGTTTTGGCTTGATTCGGGGCAATCAGGAGCAAATTTGAGGGGCGAAAGCATAGCGGACTAGTGTTGTGGCCCGGTAGAGTTAAGTAATGGTCTTAAATCTTGTCCTGAGGGTATGGAACCCCGTACTGCATTATTTTGTCACTGAATTCGGAATGGCGCACATGTCGGATGACGAATATATGGCGCGTACTGATTTTTGGATTGTACTAGGTCCTCTCCGCGGCAACTAATGAGTTGCATATTTACTCAAAATCTTATGTTAAATTATGTTCTAAAGATTTGTGAAATATTTGGGTTATAAGCCGTGTTTGGGGCCTCGTGCCGATCTATATAGACCCCTTTGAGGGCGTTTTACTGCTATTTTCCTCACTACATGTTGTTGATTTTACTCAGCATCATTGTGCATACTATTTTATTTGAAACTCAGCCTGATTTACACTACATGAGAATTAAAATGATGTTCTATTACTTCGCCCGAGGGGCTTTTCGAGTGGTTCCACAGAGTGTGGCCGAGGGCCAAGAGTGATGGTGAGGTGCTGAGTGATATTAGCGCTTGGGCTGAAGGAGCCCCTCCAGAGTCTGTACACACCCTCAGTGAGCGCACCGAGTGCGAGTGATTGAGTGATTGGAAGGCATGTGTGGCTGTGAGGTGCTGAGTGATTGTGAGGTGCTGAGGGATTGTAAGGCATGCCCGAGGGGCTGATTATGAAACATGTTTTTGCCCGAGGGGCTACTTATGATTTTACTACATTCATTTGCATACCAAATCCTTGTTTTAAAGTTGTTAAAAATGTGCATTTTTTAAGGACTTTTGTGAAGTTGATTTCTAAGGCATGACGATTTAGTGTATCTATGTATACTATTGGAAAGTAAGGCTGTGTATATTGTGACTTGATGACATTGATTTTTATGCGATTCCTTGCTACTTAGACTTGATTTATTTCCATTACTACTGAGTTGGCATACTCACATTACTCCCTGCACCTCTGTGTGCAGATTCAGGAGCAGATATCGAGTGTTAACTTTTATATATATATTTATATATATATTTATATATTGCAGCAGAGCCGGATCGTGGGGATATAGAGGTAGTTGTTCAGCTTTCGCAGGATCTCTGCTTTCCTTTCCTGTTGTATTTAGCTTTGATTCGGAGTTTTGTATCATAATACTTTATTTTGGCTTATTTCACAAGATGCTCATGGCATGTTGGCTCCGGGTTGTGGGGATGGCAGTACTCTATATAAAATTTGCCTACTATATTAAGAACTTTCTGTATATTGTTATGAATCGCTTGAAACTTAAATGGTATTTTCAAAATGAAATGTGAACACGCGGTAGTCGGCTAGCCTAGTTCCACGATAGGCGCCATCACGTCCGGTTATGATTTGGGGTCGTGACAGGAATACCTAACAATCACTCATAATCATCCCCTCGGGCATACCTCACAGTCACTCATAATCAGCCCCTCGGGCATACCTCACAATTACTCGTCACTCGGCACTCGCACTCAGTAGGTACCTGCGCTCACTAGGGTGTGTACAGACTCCGGAGGGGCTCCTTCACTGGGGGTGTTCCCTCACTCAGTCAGAACCTCTCAAAAGCCTCTCGGGCGTATCAGTAAAAATGGGGTACTCGACCCAAAATATCATTTTTATATCTTAAAATAGTGTAAATCTGAGTTTTAAAAACAGTAAGCACAATGTGACTGAGTGTAAATAATCAATAAACAGTGAGGAAATAGAAGTAAAAAGCCCCAAAGGGGTCTAAACAAGTCGGCACGAGGCCCCAAACATGGCTTATTGCCCAAATATAGCAATAGTCTTTAGAACACAGTTTAACATATGATTCAGAGTAAAATACGCAACTCAATAGTTGTCGCAGAGAGGATCAAGTCCAATCCAAAAATCAATGCGCGCCACGTACTCGTCATCCGACATGTGCGCCATTAAAAGCAGTGAGATATATTAAGTCCGGGGTTTCATACCCTCAGGACAAGATTAATAGCCATTACATACCTCCACTGGGACACAACACTAATCCGTGATGCTCTTGCCCCTCAAATTGGCTCCCGATTGCGCTGAATCTAACAAAAACCAGTTTAACATCATCAATATATGCTAAAGGAACACAACCCAATCGAAAACTATCAATTTGTACAAAAATCTCGAAATTCGGCCAAACCCGAGCTCCGGGCCCACGTCTCGGAATTCGATAAAATTTACATCACTAGAAAACTCATCCCCTCACGATTCTACACATACCAAGAACACCACAATCGGACCACAATTGCCGACCCAAATAGCCAAAAGAATTTTCCGAACTTCCTCTTTTTTTTTCCAAACTTGTTCTACTTTAATCCTTCAAATTACAAGCCTAATCCGAACAAAATAGCATAGAAACGACTTTTATAATCCGGGAACTTACCTCCACTGGAGACTCTCGAATTCTTTCTTCAATTTGCCCTCAAATAAGCTCCAACCGCATGCAACAATGGTAGAATAACCAAAGTTTCACAGAGGCACTATTTTATACTGTTCTGCCCTATTAATCCGCACATGCAGACCTTTCCTCGCACCTGCGGTCCCAGATGTGCACCTGTGAAATCCCACTAACAGACCAAATTCTCGCACCTGCGATCTCTTCTCCGCACCTGCGGCTTCGCAGGCGCGGCCAACTCTTTGCACCTGTGGACTCCTCCTGCCTAGACTCCTTTCGCACCTACGCATGGACCTTTGCACCTGCGGCGTAGCACCTGCGGCTATCTATCTGCAGGTGCGGCCACACCAGTAGCTTTACACCAGCAGCCATTTGCTGCAAATTTCCCAAGTTCAAACCCCCGCCAACCATCTGAAATCGACCCCGAGCCCCTCGGGGCCCCAAAAAAACATACCAACACACCCCATAGCATCATTCAAATTTAGTCGAGCCTTCGAAACACCAAAAAACACCAAAATTACATCAAATTCAAACCTATGAACTTTGAAACTTCTAAATCTAGCCAATGATGCCGAAACTAGCCAAAACACATCTGGTTGATCTGACATGTTGCACACATATCCAAAATGACATTACGAACCTGTTCCAACTTCCGAAATTCCATTCCGACCCCGATATCCTATTTTCCACTGCGGACCGGAAATCGCCAAAAACTAACTTTCGCCAATTCAAGCCTAATTCAACTCCGGACATCAAAACTACATTCCAAACACAATCATGTGCCCCAATCACCTAACGAAGCTATCCGGGCCATAAATCCGCATTCCGAGTTCATTTACCAAGTTAAGAGACTAAGTGTCTCATTTCTCACCACGACTAATCTAAACCCAAACCAACCGACCGAACACACATAAATGAATCTGAACCACATATAATGAAGCAGAAATGGGGAAAACGGGGCTAAACTCTCGGAACGACCGGCTGGGTCGTTACAGTTGATCTATGAGATCAACGTCCCACATTACACCCTCCCTCTTAATTACCCTAAACAACCCCTAACCCTAATCATTTCTCACCGGCTGCCGCCCCTAAATGCTCTCTTCTCCTCTTTTGTCAAATCCTAGCAGTCGTCTCTCTTATTCTACCCCAAATCATACTCCAACATGGAATCACTCTATGATTCCCTTTCCATTTATGCCATGTCACGTCATTTCTTACCTGATTTTGGCATTACATAAGTACTTGCCCTATTTTGGTAAGTGTAAATCTACGAATCAAAGGATATTAGCTTCAACCTTTTGAATTTGGAAAATATTTAGTCCATATACAACATGGCCATGGCTATATGAGTCCAGGATTCCTAGCCAATCTTCGATTTCTGTCAACTAGGGTTTACCTATTTTTTCCCTTAATCCGATTTTTATTTGATTATGCATGTTAATACTTCCTTATTTATGTCTGATTTTACAGTTTTCCTTGTTTACTTGTTCGATTTATGTAACTATATAAACCCCTCCCCATTTTCCTTTAAAGAGAACTTTGAATCACTATAATCTCACTAGATTTAAAGCTCTATTATGTTATTCCTTCATTATCTCGTTCTATACTTTGGGGTTTCTTGGCCGGCTGAAAGACAAGGCTACTAAATTATAGGTTCTTGCTTCTCGTTGATATTCACAACACTGTGGACTTTTGTTCTTTCTTGTATTTTCGCTTAACTGGTAAGTCCCTATACCTTGTAGTTTTATTCCCATGTGTCTGTGATTTGCACATATTTTCATTTATGGAGGTTGTAGATTAATGTGTTTTTCTAGGTTATTCTTGTGTGCAATTCTTATTGCTTTACTTCAGTTTTAGGTCTTGTTAGGCTTTGACCTCATTATGTTTACAATTTGAAACATGCCTAAAATTTATTTCAGTAACTTAGATTCCTTTCAAGCTTATCTAGTCTATGTGTTGCAATTTTACTGTTGTTTAGGACTTTTTCATGCTTTAGCATCTCTTTGTTGTTGCTTTAGGCTATCAATCGTGTTACTTGAACATGGTTTACATGCATAATTTGTATCCGTTTTTAGTCGCCTAGTCAATTGTATGAGAAATATGAGTATGTATACTCACTATATTGCACAAGTCTATTTCCTATCATATTCTGAATTGTTTGTGATGATATCCTGCCTATATAACATGTTTCATCCTTTTAGTATGCCTTTAGTATGTTTTGATCTTCTTAACTTCCCAGTAGTTGCAATGGTCAGTTCTCATCCTGTCTAAATTATGTTTCCAATTAGTGTGATTCCTTTCTTGTAACACTAGCATCTATACTTAGTATAATTTTAACTTTTTCATTACTATAAGTCTGTGTATACCAATCCTGCAAACCTGTTTTTTTAATATGTGACTATTTATGTACTAGGTATTAAACTTGTTCTTCTTAATCCTGCAAAACCTAAAGCCTTGTTTGATTATCTACTCTATGTTCTCAACTTGGCTATGTTTGTATCCTTCACTGATGTCCCTCAACCTTAGTTTACTCTCTTTCACTTGCTACCTGGGCACTTTTGAGTTCTCATTAATTCTTAGTCGGTTGTGAACTCCGACACACTAGGACTTGGTCCTTAGCCATTCCTTGAATTTCCTATATTAACCTCCCTAGTGGGAGCATTGCCCTGGGTTCCTGAAGCCCTTGGGAACTCTCACACACTAGGATCATGGTTTTTTTCCACCTTCCTAATTGCTCAACTCTGCCTTTTTTTACCTACTGGCTGAATCAACTGGTTTGTACAAATGGATGTTGATCAACTGTGGCTATTGGTTTTGGTTGCTTTATGTAAATGTAGATATGACTTCTGGACTGTTGCGAAACTGTGTGGAATTGAGGTTGAAGGCTTGGCCTAGCCGGGTATATTTTGGGCCTGCCTTAGACCCACTATAGTTATCCTATAATTCTATAATTTACTTCTTTCATTGGTCTTGTAATAATGTAGTAATAACAATTAGGATGTTAGTGAAATAGGGAAAAGGGGTTTATTTTAATATTTCGCATGAAATGGGTAGAAATCCTGCCTATAGGTGTTTACGTTGATAGAATATGTTCTGCTACTGTATGTGTTAGATAACCTGCCTATAGGTGCTTACTTTGCTCAAGTATGTTTTGCTACTGTGTGTACCTATAAGTGTTTTATTCCATTAACATATTCTGCTTCCACATGCTAGAAACCATGTCTATAGAAAATAAATGACCAATGTCTGAATGTGCATTACACCGTATTCATTAGGTACTATAGAGTTCTGTTCTACCAAATCTACATTTTAAAAATCATGCCTATAGGGTTTTAATTGGTTAATATGTTGTTGTCATAGTTTCTCACTTAGAAGACATGCCTATAGGAGCTAAAATCAGTAAAAATAATTAACTATAGAAACCATGCCTATAGGGGTAATCCTGCTCGCTTGTTTTTAAGTACTAATATTGAACTTTGAACACTGTCTCGTTGAACTCTATTAGAGAGCGTGCCTATAGGATCAAAATGAGTAATTTTGAATATTCTCCTGTAGTTATCACTGCCAATTCCTGCGTAAATAACCCATATATCATGCCTATAGGTTTAACCGCTTATAACCTATAATCACGAGGCCACTGTGCACTCACTTAGAAATCGTTTTTAAAAATGGCCTTGCATATGAATCTGTTTGCATGTTCAAAATCTATAATCACATAGCAATCATGTCTATAGGATTTAATAACTTTAACTCGTCTCAATTCTGAAGCTGTCAAACACCAATTTATTTGCATGCATTTGTTGTCTAACTGCAGGGGCTAACTTGAGCCCTTAATTGCTTTTGCATGAAGTCCAACTTGTTTTGTGTGTCGCCTAGTTTTTTTCATTTTGAGCAACCTAAGTTAAATCTAGAACCACCCAAAATAGAGGTCCAAACGCCTCCTGGACCATAGGTATGGGACGGGTAGTGCACGCATAAGGTACGATTTAGAATCAAATAGTGCGCCTTAGGTAACAATTAAGGATAGTAATCGGGTAGCAGGAGATAATAGTCTGTGCTTGCTGAATAATACGAGTAACACCCCACCTCAAGGGAGTTATGAAGTATTATTTATGTTGCACGGGGTGATCCTTTAGGCTAAAAATCTTAGGACCCCCGCCACCTTCCCCTTTCCTTGTCTTAAAATCAATTATTCTGTTTATTGGTAGATTTTAATAATTACCCCAACTGCTTATCTTTCTATTTATCTTGGACTAATTCATATAATTCGAGTTCGGTCGGCGCCCACAGTTGTGGACCTCATAGAATGCCTAACACCTTCTCCTCGATGTAATTTGAGTCCTTACTCGATGTTTGGTGATGCAAACTAGTTAAACCAGAGTTATTTACAAATAGGTTCCCTAACACACCTCAAACCCCTTAGGTGGTGACTCTCTCTTTTAACACTCTTCCTTAAAAGAGTTGTCACGCGTCGAAACACAATTTTGCGAGAAAAAGGGGCGCGACAATGGGAATCTTTCTAATTTTTAATCGATTTTCACTATCTTCCTATAGATTGTTATTGCTATAAGTGTTGGGAGCGTTGTAGTAACTTAAGGAAAGCTCAAACAAGGTATGTTGGCTAAACTTTCTCTCTTAGAACCTAATTCCATAATGTTCTCGTAAGTTCAGGTATGGTTGGCTCAAGATTCCTAATTTCTATATTCCGGGTTATCCCTTATAAACTTGACTTTTGTGAATGAACCTTAGGTCGAAAGATATATGTTTAAAGTATGGATTGCGCATTAAAATGTTATGGCTTGAGCCGTGTTCCATATGAAAGTTAGTATGCCAAATTGTGTGAGATAAACTCAATATGCTTGACACTCTTAATTGCTCATACGCATGGCTAAAGCCTCGATTTAAAATATCTTGTCGTTGATAATCTGTTAGGATGCTTGAAAATGAAATAAGTGAATTGGAGAAAGAGATTGTGGCCAGCGTGCCAAGAACTTAAGTTATAATTATGACTAGTGATGCCAGTGAAATGAGAAGATTTGAGACAGATCATGAAATGAGCCTCAACGTAACTGTTCATAAATGACATAAAAAATAGAATTGTCTAAAAGTGTTTGTACTCAATTTATGCCCATAAGTGGCTGTTTTAAATAATGTTTTTGCTTTATAAATATATCCAGTATGATTCGACTCAGGTATTGAAATTGTATATTATTATTTCTAGAAAAGAGTATTGTAAGTATAAATGGTGTATTGATTGTTTATGATATTGATGTGTGTTTCTATTGCTTGTTAGTATGCCCCATTGTTTGGGAAGAAACCTTTTGTGCTTAAAGTTCCCATAACTAATGAACTTGAGGGATATACAATGCAAAATATGTTGAGGTGAACACACTCAATTATGTTACTTTTATGTCCAAATCAAATCAAAATCAAGAATATTTTTGGGAGTATGATTATTAAAACCGAGGAAGGGTGGGTCATAAGGCCCACACCTGAAACTACAAGTGCCAATATAGGGCTGGATTGTGATTATTTCCCTTATTTGGGATGAAACTGAAATATTGGTGAAATTATGATTATTCCCCTTAATTGGGATGAAACTGGTAATAGTTGTTAATTGGAAAAGTTAACCCACACGGCATATCTGGGAAGGCAGTCTAGCTCATCGGGTGGAGATCAGATGCCATGTTGCGCACATGGTGGTACTACTCTTGGTAACAACTTTCTTTCGCATCACCATGTCAAACCACATCGTTCGTGGGGAGATGGCCTAGTCGATCGAGCGTGATCGGACTCCGTGCTAACAAAGAAGGTGGTATATCAGTGCTAATGGTCTCCCAACGAAAAATATATATTATCTTCGTATTTTGAAAATTATTATGTTTTAACTGGACATTTGGATATTGTTGATTGTGGCTTGTTGTTTCTATGTGTTGCCTCTGCTTATATAGGCATTCTATGAAAGAGGACTTTTAGATATTCATACTAGTGCTATTCGACGGTTCTAACGTCCCTTTTACCGGGGGCGATGCATCTTTAATGGATGCAGGTGGTTCCACAGTATGCGGTAGTGATCAGTGATAGCGTGCACTCTCTTCAGCTGACTTGGTGAGCCCTACTTCATTCCGGGGTCATGTATCTCATGTTTCTCCTGTACTTTGTGTTTTGAGGTATAACCTGAACCTTGTTGCCGGCGTTTCCATATTACTCCTCAGTTGTACTTAGAGGCTCCGTAGATAGCTTGTGGGTGATGGTTGATGTTTGGAGTCAAAACTAGAAATGTTGGCATTTAGCAAGCATAATTTTCATTAAATCTATAAACTTGTATATTTTGGAAATTATCAGAGATAATTTGAAAATGTCCCCTTCGTTATTACTTATTTCTTTATGTCAAAGACCAGAAGCTGGAAACATCATTTTTTTCATTCTTTTCTTATGAGGTCGTGTACAACAACCTTAACCGCACAAGCCTGGGCTGGGCCTACCTCCATCCCTAGAGGAGTCGTATGAGGCGGAAGCTCCACGTACGGTTTTGAAGCCGAGCCTTTCCCGCAATGAAGCTACTAACATAAATGAAATGGAGGTTGGTAATGAAAAATACTTAGTGTTTGATTAATGGAGTACATCTCCTCTTTGTTCATGTATTAGTTCGGGTAAAAGGAAATCTAACAGGCTTGCTCTGCTAGGTTCACTCGGTTGAGCGTCGGCCGCGCTCCCCGAGTTTGGGGTGTGACATGGTGGTCCTGGAGCAGCCAAAATCTCTTCTAACCAGGGGCAAACTGCATCACCCATAACAAGCTTCTCCAAGTACTGGATGGCTTCTACCTCGTCGAATCCCAGATAAGTGTTCAAAGTGCTTGGGTCGAATGTGACTTTCAAATTTCTCACTTTATTCACTTTGGTACCCTTCTTGATGTGTGCCACATTGGCATAAAACTCCCTTACCGAGTGCTCTTTTGCATCCATAACAGGCTGGGTGAAGCACATCCACTCCTTTCACTCCCAGAACTGAATAAGGACATTTTGAATGTATTTATCTAAATCCTTCAATAAGAATTGTCACTCAATTTCGAGCGATCTGTGGGGACACCACTACCTGAACCTTGTGAAGGCTGCCAGACTCACAAATCAATCTTCCCACACTTTATTCTTTTTTACCTCTCTAGGCTGCCCACTCTCGTGTCACCTCCTTTACCATCATCAGGGATATAATCATCAACATCTACTACAACTGGTGCCGAGAGTGTGTGTAGAGGAGGACTCTGAACCCAGGCTACTGACATCGGAACCCTTAAAGGAATTTGTTGTGGTGGAGGATTCGTTGCATATTTGGTATCTCCCAGTGAATTATGGTGGTTGGGACTAGGCCTTAGGCGGTACCTCCACTGAATGACCCTCGGAGTCTTCCCTAGACAGGACATACGAGCTAGATTCTGAGGGCTCTGTGGCCCTACCTCTCCCAATGATAGGCTTTTTAGCTATGACTTTTGATTGCACTCCTAGAGGGTAAGTGCATTTTCCTCGTCCTCTGGAGGGTTCACCCCTCCCTTTAGATATGTATTCTATACTTCTTGATCGAACCATTGTTTGAAACACAAGGCATATAAGTCAGTTAGAGTTCAGAAGCATTGTTAACAGTTGCGACAAAATAGTGCACATAAGAGACAGTGTGGACCGCACAATTTTGAGTGCGGCTGCAGACTGCCATGTGCGAACCGCACTTTGCCATACCATACTTTGTGAGTAAGGTATCAAAATATTTGTTGAAAAAGTGTCATCCTCCATCACTAATAATGGCCCGTGGAATACCAATCTCGTAAAGATGTTCTTTTTAAAAAATGCCACAATACTTCGAGCTTCATTGGGTAAAGCCACGACTTCAACCCAATTTGACACATAATACATAACTAACAAAATGTATGTGTTCCCACAAGATCTCACGAACGCACCCATAAAATCAATGCCCCACACATCATAAATGTCGATCTCCAAGATGGTGGTGAGGGGCATCTCACAATGCTTGACGAGATCGCTAGCGTCCTTGTAAAGAGTAGGCCAATAGAATCCACAACTCAACACTTTTGTTGTCGTTCTAGATCCACCATGGTGACTTCCATATGGTGAGAGTGGAAAGCCTCAAGAATTTCCACTTGTTATTCCTCTGGTACACATCATCGAATCACACCATCGATACAAATCCGGAAGAGATACGACTCATCCCAATAATAGTCAAGGAAATCTCGTTTGAGCTTCTTCCTTTGGTTTGAAGAGAACTCATTTTGTACAATATCACTCACAAGATAATTTTCTAAGTTGGCGAAACATGGCATTCTGGTATTTGAAATGGCTAGAAGTTTTTCTTCGGGGAAGGAATCATTTATCTCAAGGCCGTCATGTGGCCTCCCCTCCTCCTCCAAACGAGAAAAGTGGTCTGCCACTTAGTTGACTACCCTTGTGGTCTTGAATCTCTAGATCAAACTCTTACAATAGAAGCACCCACTGCATTATCCTTGCCTTTGAATCTTTCTTGCTCATCAAGTAGCGAAGCACCGCATGATCAGTTTGGACAATCACCTTTAAACCCATCAATATGTACCTACAAACCGAGAGGATCATTGGACAATATGTACCTTTAAACCCATCAAACCGAGAGGATCATTATTGAGAGCCATTTATGTACCTACAATCGATTCACAAAATGGTTAGTAACCCTGAAAGGAAAAGAGGACAAGTCACACACAAAACAAAATTTATAGCTAAATCCATTTTTAGCCCCCGGCAACGGGGCCAAAAATTTGATGTCGCCCAAATTCACACTACTAATTGGGATTGTGAAGCGGTCGATGCAATTATAATAACCTAACTTGAGTTGGGGTTGATTCCTCAGAGAGCTTATATTGGATTAGGTATATACTTAGAGTAGGTGTATGACGTGCCCAAAATGCACTTCCACATACTTGGTTGTTTCTTTCTACTTCTAAAATTTATACTATTGTTTGTAAATGCCAAGCTATAGAACGATATTTTTGGTGTTGTTGTTTTTCAAGTATATAAAAGGATATAGGGTCGTGACTTCCACATAGGTGGTTACCTAACGGATTGTGGGTTATAGGGAAGGTTCGGTTGGTTGGGGTGTAATATAGCAATCACACACGATTACCCACTCGATGCCTCTCGGTAGTTAGAGTGGTTTAGCCCAATTTGTCTTTCTCAAGTCCAAATGGGTAGTTCACAAAACAAGTGATATATGCTCAAGTCAGGTATTACTATCTATAGATTCGACCCTTTAATTGGGGCTATCAATTTCTTGAGTTCACCTCAATTTCTCGTTAGCCTAGTTTTCCTAGACTTAGTCTCTCTTTCTAAAGTAGAGACTAGGTCAATTAGGCTTGAATCAATATTTGCAACCATTGATTCTAAAATTGAAGCAAGAACTAGGTCAAATATCACGTACCCAATCACAAACAATCCCTAAATTAAACACCCATTAGGCACCCACACTAGGGTTGGGTCACAACCCTAGCTAAGAAATTAGCAACTTATACATAAAATTGAAGAAACTAAAGAAGAAAATAATATTAAACTCATAATAGATGATAAATGGAAGAAAATCCAATGTTAAAAAGATGAACTAATACAAAGTTTCCCAAAAAAACAAAGGAAAAATGGCTATCTACTTTCTGGTTTTCAAACTTAACCTAAATTTGACAAAGATCTATTCATACATAACTGAAATTATCGGAAAATTTTATGTGCGGTCCGCACTTTGAAGCTGGCTTGATAGGATGGACTTCTACAGCCGCACAATTCTGAGTTGCTACCGCACTTCTTCAGATTTTGTGGACCGCACATTTCTGAGTGCGACCGCACTCTTGAACCTGAGCTTTACCTAAAGACTTCTGCAGACTGCACATTTATGAATGCGGCCGCACTCTTGAATTCTGCGGCCACACAATAATAGTGTTGTCCGCACTTCTTCATGGACCCATACTCCCATCTCTCTGAACCTCATCTTCTATTGCCGCACAATAATTGTGCGATCGAACTTTTCTAAGGAAATCTGTCAGAGGTTCTTTAAGGTCTGAGGCCGCACTGAATATTGTACGGTCCGCACTTTGCTCTTTTTACTTTGTTTTATTGCTTATCCAAAATTACTCCTTCTTGAGTTGATTTTCATCTCTCTGACTCATATTCTAACACTACTGCAAGAAATCACATTTCATCAGTTTTCGGGAATACCTTAAATCAATTTTGAGCTAAACCAAAAGTAAAAGATTGAAAATAAGTAGTCAAAATCCCTACTTATCACCGCTCGTACTTGATGAGTACAAAGGTGATTGTCCACACCGATCATGCGGTTCTTGTTACTTAATGAGAAAGAAAGATTCAAAGGAAAGTTTAATGCGGTGGGTACTTCTATTGTAATAGTTTGATCTAGAGATTCAAGACCTCAATGGTAGTGAAAACCAAGTGGTGGACCACTTGTCTCATCTGGAGGAGGAGAGGCCACATGACGACCTTGAGATAAATGATTCCTTCCCCGCCGAGCAACTTCTAGCCATTTCAATGACCGGGATGCCATGGTTCCCCTACTTAGAAAATTATCTTGTGAGTGGTATTGTACCGAATGACTTCTTTTCAAACCAAAGGAAGAAGCTCAAACGAGATTGCCTTGACTATTATTGGGATGATCCGTATCTTTTCCGGATTTGTACCGATGGTGTGATTCGACGATTTGTACCGAAGGAAGAACAAGTGGAAATTCTTGAGGCTTGCCACTCTTCACCATATGGTGGTCACCATGGTGGAGCTAGAATGGAAACAAAAGTGTTGAGTTGTGGATTCTATTGGCCTACTCTTTACAAGGATGATCTCATCAAGCGTTGTGATAAATGTTAAAGGGCCGGTGGGATTTCTAAGAAAAATGAGATTCCCCTTACCACTATCTTGGAGATTGACATTTTTGATGTGTGGGGCATTGGTTTTATGGATCCATTCGTAAATCGTGTGTGAACACTTACATTTTTGTAGCCGTGGATTATGTGTCAAAGTGGGTTGAGGTCGTGGCTTTACCCAACAATGAACCTGGAAATGTGGTGGCATTTTAAAAAATGAACATCTTCACGAAATTTGGTACTCCAAGGGCCATTATAAGTGATGGGGGATCGCACTTTTTTGACAAAGCTTTTGATACCTTACTCACCAAGTATGGTGTCACTCACAAAGTCTCGACCCCCTATCACCCTCAAGCAAGAGGGCACGTGGAAATCTTCAACCGGGAGATCAAGAGTATTTTTTCAATGACAGTGAATGCCAACTGGACAGATTGGTCCAAGAAACCTTATGATCCTCTTTCGGCTTATAGGGTCATTTACAAAACACCGATTGATATGTCTCCATACCGGTTAACATGCGTGAAAGCTTGTCACCTTTCGGTGGAACTTGAGTACAAGGATATATTGGCATTGAAAAAGCTTAATCTTGAATGAGATGTCGCCTCCAACATAAGGGTGGCACAATTGAATAAGCTTGATTAATTCTAGTACGATGCATATACAAGTTCTTCCTTATATAAGGACAAGATGAAGTACCTCCATGATAAATACATCTGAAACAAGGAGTTCAAAGAAGGTGATCTTGTGTTATTGTTCAATTCTCGGTCGCGAATGTTCCCAGGAAAGTTGAAGTCTATGTGGAGTGGTCAATTTTAGGTTGTGAATGTTACACCCTCTGGTGCATTAGACTTGAAGAACAAAAATGATGAAGATTTTATAGTCATTGGTCATCAGGTGAAGCATTATCTTGGAAAAGTTGATGATGGCCACGTCATGGCGTTAATTCATTTCAAGTGATTGATGGTAATCTACGCCGTGCCTCAATGTTAAATCAGGCGCTTCTTGGGAGGCAACCCATGTTTCTTTTCATTTTTTATTTTCTTCTTGTTTAGATAGATTTTCTATTGAGCTAACATGTTTTGAAGTGAATTGCAGGAATGAGTGTGCATTGCAGGTACTGTTTTCGAAAGAATTGGCCAAGTGATGAAAAAGTGCGGACCGCACATTTATTCTGCGGAACGCACAATTTTAGTATGTCACAACAGAGAAGAATTTGCGGTCGCATAATTCTTTGTGCGGCCGCACAATTGGAGACCCAAAAATCCTACTCTCTGAAGTTTGGAATTGTAGAGAAATGGCCAGTCTGCGGCCACACTCACTTTTGTGCTGACCACAGAAATTTTTGCAGTCGTACTCACTTTTGTGCGGACCACAGAACTTCAGAAAGGTTCAGGTAAAGAGTGCGGACCACACTCAAAAATGTGCAGCCGCACTAAACTTCAATTTTGATCGACTTTGGTCAACCTATAAATAAGACCTCATTGCACTATTCACAACTTTACACACTTTGAACTTTTAAGACCTAAGCAAGCACAGTGCACACATATTGTTTCACACTCCACACCCACTTCGTCTGTTTAGATTCACCCATGCATCCTTCATCATTGGCATTTTCAATTCATGTTTAGATTTTTAAATTTTTCTTAGTTTTTGTTCTTAATTAGTATAGTTATTTTTAGGTCTAAAATGTCAAATTTTCTTCATGTGTGCTTAAATTTGTGTGGTTAATGTCATGTATGCTCATTGGGGAATGGGTAGATCATTCATCAGGTTAAATTAGAAAATACATTCTTTAAATTGTGCAAAAATGTGAAAAACCTAAAGTCACTGCCGTTTGATTTCAAATTGTGCGTCCGGACATGAAATTGTGCAGTCTGTAGATTCTCAATTAGGGCAAACATGTTAAGCATAAAATATGCAGCCACACTCAAAATTATGCGGTCCGCAGAAAATTGTGCGGTCAGTGGAAAAATATGTGCGACCGCACTTTGGAACTTCAGATAACCATTAGTTTGAACCTGGTTTTGTGCGGCCGCACTCAATATTGTGCGGTCTGTACTTCAAAATGTTCCACCGCACTTTGAAATTATGTGGTCCGCACAAGGCAGTATGCGGCCGCACTCAATATTATGCGGTCTGCATTGTCTATTCTGTACACTGATTTCCTGCAACTGTTAACATGCTTTTGAACTTTAACTGACTCATGTGCTTCGTATTGACCCAAACTACTTTGGATTCCTACGACTAACTTCTGATTTTCTTTTGAAGGTCCAAGTGAAGGAGGAGGTCAAAATAGTGTATGGATAGTGGTTGCCCAAAACACATAACATGGAATAAAAAAAGGTTACTTACACTTGTAGCCTTTACAGGAGGTAATGATTTCTTTGGAAATAGAAAGGAAGATGAGATCATTGGAGTTAAAAAAGTAGGTAAATCTCATTCTCACTCTGTTGAAAATGACTACATGGTAGATAGATTGGAACATAGCTTGATAAGAATCTCACAACCGTGCGATAGAGGAAACATAGTAGCTTTTACCACTATTAAATGTATTGTCACTAAACATACGACTAAAAGGAAAGTTTTACAAGTAAACAGAGTAAAAAACATATACATGGTGGATTTCTTCACACTGTTAGATAATGACCTCACTTTTTTAGGTATCATGGATGGCGATCCCCTCCTTTGGCATAAGAGGCTTCGGCATGCTAGCCTAAGACAACTTAACAAACTAATTTCCAAGGACTTAGTGATAGAGCTGCCTAATATCAAGTTCAAGAAAAATAAAGTTTGTGAGGCATGTGCAAGGGCAAACATGTCAAATATTCCTTCAAAACTAAGAAAGTGGTCTGTATTACTTGATCGATAGAATTGGTCCATATGGATCTTTGTGGACCAACGAGAACAATAAGTAGAGGTGGTAAAAGATATATTTTGGTTCTTGTTGAAGACTACTCTAGATTTACTTGGAATATATTTTTAACATCTAAAGATGAATCATTTGATATGTTCACTTCATTTGTTAAAAAACTCAAATATAACTAGATAATTAACTTTCACCCGATCCATTAGGTCTAATCATGGTACTGAATTTGATAATGCTAACTTTGCTGAATTTTTTTATGAGCATGGTATAGATGAAAATTTATCTGCTCCTCGAACTCCACATAAATAAGGAGTAGTTGAAAGAAAGAATAGGATTTCAAAGAAAATGATAAGAACCATGCAAATTTCTGGTAGTTTGTCTCATAATTTCTGGGCAGAAGTTGTAAATACTACATGCTACACCATAAATAGGTACTTAAAGAGAGAAATCCCAATATTTCTCATCTGAGGTCAGTTAGTTGTAAGTGTTTTTTTTAATAATAGTGGAAATCGTTGGTAAGTTGTCCCTGAAGTGATGAGTGAATATTCTTAGGATATTCTTCACATAGTAAATCCTATAAAGTATACAATAAGAGAACTATGTGTACAGAAGAGAGTGTGGATGTTCTCTTTGATGAATCTAACATTCTCTCTAATAGTAAGGAACAAGTAAATGAAGAGATTGGACTGATAAGAAACTCAAAATGTTGAAAGTGCAGTGCAGCCAGAAGCTGTATTACATAAAGGAACAGGTGATGTGTACCCAGCGCAACTTGCCTGGTGGAACTAATCAGAGGCCTCAAACCTTAAAGGAACCTATCCCTAAACCTATTCCTCAGCAGCAGGACAAGGAAGGAACATCTAAAGAGTAACAGTTGGTTGTGAAACATTATAAATATCAAAGTTTTCATCCCATTAGGAATGTAATCACCGATCCAACCTCTAGGATTAAAACTAAATCTTCCTTAAAGAAACTTTATTCTTTTAGTGCCTTTTTGTTGCTTATTGAACCTAAAAATATTTTTGAGCCTTTGCAGGATGCAGGTTAGGTAAATGCAACGCATATGGAACTCAATCAATTTGAAAAAAGTAAAGTTTTGGCATCTGGTACCAAGACATTAAGATAGAACAATGATTGGTACAAAATGGATCTTTAGAAACAAACTAGATAAAGAAGGAACAGTTACAAATAACATGGTAAGACTTGTGGTTCAAGGGTATAATCAACAGGATGCCATAGATTATGATGAGACTTTTGCTTCAATTTCAAGATTGAAAAAAATTAGAATCCCTATAGCCCATGGAATTTATTCTCCACTGATGAATTTCAAGAGTGCCTTCCTCAATGGCTACTTAAAGGAAGAAGTTTTTACCAAGCAACTTCCTAGATTTTAAAGTAATGAAAGTTTAGAGCATGTGTTTATTCTTGATAAGGATATCTATAATCTTAAGTAGTCTCTAAAAGCATGGTATAAAAGACTGTCTAAATTCTTGCTTGATCATGACTACAAGAGAGGTACAATTGATAATACATTTTTGTTGAAGGAAAAAGGCAAGGATATTTTAGTTGTCAAAATATACATTGATGATATAATCTTTGGAGAAACTAATGATAGACTAAGGAATTTTCTAAGCTAATGGGGAGTGAGTTTGAACTAAGTGTACTGGATGAGATTAACTTCTTTTTATGCTTTTAGATCAAACAAACTTTAAATGGACCTACGATCCATCGACAAAAGTATGTCCAAGAATTTTTTAAAAGTTTCATGATGGAGGACTCCAAATAAATTGACACCCCTATTGCCACAGCTCCAAGACTGGATCTGGATGAACCGGGTTCATCGATAGATCAAAAAATGTATAGGGAAATAATTTACTCTCTATTATATCTTATTATTAGTCAACCCGACATTGTTTAAAGTGTAGAACTTTGTGCTAGATTTTCGGCCAATCCAAAGGAGTCTCACTTGAAAGTAGTAAAAAGGATATAGAGATAACTAAAATACACAACTGATCTTTATCTGTGGTATCTAAAATATAGTAAGTTTGATTATGCAAGTTTTCTTGTGGATATAAAGAGAACTTTAGGTACAACATACTTTCTTGGCTCATGTCTTGTATCTCAGGCTACTAAAAAGCAAAATTATTTGGCCTTATATACTATTGAAGCTAAATGTTTTGTTGTTGCCTCATGTTATACTCAATTGTTACGGATTAAAAAGTAACCAATGTAATATGGAATTGAGGTAGATTGTATTAATATATGTTATGATAACATTAGTGCAATTGGTATGACTAAGAACTCGGTTCATTATAAAGGAACAAAGCATATACATTTTAGGAATCATTTTCTAAGGGATACTTTTGTGAAGGGTCTGATTTCTGTGGAGTTTTGCACTACTGAAATAAGGATCACTTTAACAGGAACATGCTAAAATTAGGGATGATTAAGATCACCTCAAAGGAACTTCTTCTACCTCAATGATTTCATGATGTTTTGTACATTTTATAAATAAATAGATTAGATATTTCTCAATCTCATACTTTTATTAGTATACTCATGTGCCATATTTTAAGATTTCTCACTTGTGTCTAGTGATATTACCCTTACTTTCTCAGAATATTATCTAATGATATTATCCTTACTTTCTTAGAAAATTCTAATCTTACATAACACGACATTCAATGAAGAACCTGATTCATCTATCTTATCAGGTTTGCATTTATTCTCCGCATAGTTTGAAATAACTGCTAAAGAACCATAAGTTAGAAATGTGTCCCACTGTGCGTCAAACCCTTTTAAATATTTAGTTACAATTGAACTAGTTCCCACTAACAAAAATTCCACGCGCCACGATTGCAAAATTCGGGACACCCAATAGGGTTAGGACCCTCTCTTGAAACAAAACCATTTCATACTAAACCTTTATCCCCTTTTATCTTTAAATTGACCTTCTCTCTATCTCTCTTTGTCTCTCCCTATCTCTCTCTCTCTCTCTCTCTCTCTCTCTCTCTCTCTCTCTCAAATCACAAGTAAGATTGCAAAACCCTAAAACTTTCTCTGAAGCTATCGATATTCAAAGATGGCGAACAACTCTGAAACCCCCAGAATTTCAGAAACATCCATCAACCTGTACACTCTAGTGAAAGAAGAAACTTCTCAACATCACCAACAGTGTTAGGTCAAGACACACAAAGACCTCAATAAAATGTCATATCAAGAGTATCTATCTTAAGACAATGGTAGGCAAGGAAGATGTGAATAAAACTAGTGAGAAACTGAGAGCAAGTATAATAGAAGAACCCCAGAATTCTGAGGAATCATTCAAGTCCATGACTAAGGGGAAGAACTATTTTCATCTGAAACTAAAAAGTGAACTTTTGAGGTCTCTGCTCTTATAGTAAAGTATGTGGTTGAGGAAGATGTTGTAGCCCTTGGTGTTGAGTCCGTCATTGTTACTAAAACTTAAAAGGGGAATGCTAGTTGTAAGTATGGTGTTAGTAGTAAAAGTGCAAACGAAAAAGAAAGGATAGTGAGGGTGTTAAGGCTGATATGAGGGGAAGGGAAGAAGAATGGGTGGCTAAATCTGGTTCACCCACTAGTTCTAGGCTGGATGAACAAAATGGTGTAATGGTTGCTAGGGGTGAGAAAAGTGTGAGTTTGATGAACACACCCTTGATGAAAGTGTGGAGATGGAAACAGACGAGAAAGGCAAGGTAGTGTTAGATCTTGGTGCTTCTAGTGATAAAGGTATAGTAGAAGGGCGGGTTGTAATGACCCGAACGGTCTCTTTGAGCTTAGTATGTCGTCTGGTAGTTTGAGACCTTGAGTAGCTTCATATTATGCATTATAACTCACATGTCTGGTTGGTTTTGATTTTCGAGAGGTTCGGAGTTAATTTGGGAAAGTAATTCTCAATTCGGATGCTTTAAGTTGGAAGAGTTGACCAAGGTTTTACTTTTGAGTAAAACATCTCGCAATCAGGATTGAAGGCTCCAATATGTTTTTAAGATGATTTCGGACTTGGGCATCAGATCAGATTGAGTATTCGGTGGTCCGGGAGTGATTCGTCTTTTAATGTTGGAAGTCTAGATTTTGAAGGTTTTTTAATTTGCTAAGTTTGACTTGGAGTGGATTTAGGTGTTACCTGGCTACAGATGGTGCTCTGGGATCTTCGATAGGTCAATTTAGTTGATCGAAACTTGTGTGTGAATTTTGGTTGTAATCTGAAATGGTGTGTGATTTGGACGAGTTCGGTGAAGTTTGTGAATGTTTATAGAAGGATTTTGATCGTCGCTTCTTGGTTTTGATGTTATTTGTGTTGTTTCGATCCCTTGGATAAATTATGATAAGGTATTGGGACTGGTTTGTATGATTGGACGGGGTCCCTGGGGCCTCGGGCGTGTTTCGGGGTGGTTTCAGACCATGTCAAAGTGTTTTGATTCTATTAGTTGCTGGTTTTTGTTTTGTTCTTCCTGAACGCAGTGGGAAGAACGCATTCGCGATGAAAGATTTGAACATGAGGTTATTCGTGCTTTGTATTCGTGATTGATGAGTCGCGTGCACAAAGTCTTGGAGCGGTGGTTCTCCGCGTTCGCAACAGGCGAGTCACATTCGCGAACAAGAGAGTGGGACTGGTTGCTTGGCCTTCGCATTCGCAAAGGGATGGTCACGTGTCATGACCCAAAATCCACTTTCTCATGATGACACCTAACCGAACCCGCTATGTAAGCCAAATGATAGTCAACACAACTCTAATGAAATAATAAGATATTAGTAAATGTAATAACTGAAATTTTTGTACAAATATCGAAAGATCGGTAGTACAAGTCATGAGCCATTATGACATAGATATATAAAGGTAGTATGAAAATAAATACAATTTCTGTTTGGAATATACATAAAAAAATTACAAAGCTAAAACCGCCAAGAACAAGTGGTAGCTATATTCGGAAAGCAGGCACATCTTTAGTGTCATCTCCCATCATTTCACAGCATCTCAGCTCCAAGAATCTGCACGCAAGGTGAAGCATTGTAATATAATACTACTCATCCAATATACTCAGTAAATATATATACTAACCTCAGAGAATTAGTGACGACGGGAATGACTCCACTCTCAGTCCCAGTGTGGCTTAGACTAGTAGAAAGCATTTTTAAGTGAAAAGATACTCATTTTGAAAAACCTATACAGCTCAATAACATGTATAATACATAGAAAATATTCGGAGAGACAATCAAAGAATAAAGAATATCAACAAGTTTACAACTAGAATAAGGAAATAAACAAACTCTACCAATTAGACCTATTCAACAAATAATACTTGCACGGATCTGTGCATCTCAAAGAGGTATGTACCACATAATTTATGTGCTCAATACTCATACATGACTGTAATTTTGTGCTCAACATGATCCGATTCCGTATCAAATGCCAAATGATATGGTCAATAGAATCTTTAAAGAATCAACTATATCAATGCTCGATGGCAACTAAGTAAAAATGAGATATCAGCTCCATGTAGGTAAATTCATTTGACAACAAATCATCAAATAATAATAGAGGCATAGATTATATGTTAGAAACAACGCAACAAACCACGTAAAAATGCATGAAACACATAAGAAGTCACAGGCACAAACAAGAATGCCACTCTCGTACCACCACACAAACATAATCAGTAAAGTCTCCCCCAGGACATCACACAATATCCCCGCAATACCACCCTTATTTGGTTGCATTTGCACATAACTATAAAAACCACCCTTAATTCATCAGATGCACATATCACATCACCACCCTTATTTTACCACGTGGGAAACTCGAGAACAACGCCACCCTTATTTCAACCCCACACACAACAATAGATACAAATGCATGACAAAGACCTCGTTCTCACATCCCTAGTCACAATCGCAAGACAAAGACCTCATGCCACAATGTAATCACAATCGCACGGCAAAGACTTCGTGCTACAATATCATCACAATCGCATGGAAAAGACTTCTTTCCACAATATCATCTCAATCACAATGCATCATAGCATAAAAGAGTAACATATGGAACATATCAGGACACGAATAAGATCAACTCTAACCGATGATACACCCCTCAATAATAGATGTGTTGAGTAAACAAATCCGACCTCATGTAGAATACACATTCTCATTAGGTCTGCCACTAGCCTAAAAATCAATCCCGATCCTCCCAAAACATATAGATCACTTTTGAAAAGTTCACAATAATCCATCCATAACACATACACTCAGTTGTCAACCTCTTAACATACCCTCACAGTATCCTCCACTCTCTAAACCTCACGAATCCAAGAATCTCCACATATCCCAACTCCACCTCTCAACAGCAGACACATCACTCATACACAATCATCTCACAAAATATACTCACATAAATGTTCTGTGCCACGTAAAAAAAACTTGAAACTCAGCAGCCAACAACTAGGTGATTAAATACTAGTCAAACTTCCGGAAGTCACAACATAATGCATGTCCTAAAACGCACATCCCTCGAGTGATACATGGTATTACTAACATCCTCTAAGCATTTGAAATATCCCATGTTGTCTAGAACTCGTGACCTTCCTTTTAAAACCTAACAGCAACCTTGCCCATGAAATTTGAATTCCACACGGCGCACCACTTCTATCACACTATCATATGAAAACGTGAGGATCCCATTCTCAACTATGAATCACAAGTAGGATAGGCATTCCATCAACCAAAAACCTTCCACTAACTAAATCTCGTAGAACAAAATCACAACAGGTAGCGAACCCCCATATCTATTGAGTACGTCATCTGCAAGTCGTGGCCTAACAATTGCAAACTCTTTAGAATCCAATTTCACATAACCAAATGATTAGAACTAAATCCCTCTAAATGATCTAAGTCATGTAGACGGCTAGTGCAAGAGTACCTCAACATAATAATGCCTCCACTGAACAACCCTTTAAGGAATATGAATATGCTATTTTCACTTTTTTAATGTCGAAAGGTTGAATCGCTAATACATAGTACCACAAGTCTCAGCACCATCCAAGGTAATCCTTAACTCCTAACTATACTCAAATACAAAAATCCTTAAATGTCACATATCAGTGTTCAACTTGTTGGAACTTTCTCAAAAGTCATTCGCTTTCCTGAAAATTATTCTCGATGAAACCTTCCTCAAATCATAGCCGCTCCACAAGATCATCCTCTTTTGAGAGCTAATATAATGCATGACCAACAAATCCAATAGTCAAGGGCAGGCTCCGCCACTTGGCTCGAAGCCATAGAACACATCGTCTCCAACTCATAGCACCCTCCGTTCATAGTTGCTCTGGTCTCGTATTTTTAATCAACTGAATACTTCATAAACTTATGCGACTCTAGTCATAAAACACTACAAAGACTGTACCAAGTGCATACTCACCTAGGTGACAGTTAAGCCAAATTCCCCAAGTGCCCATAAATGATAATATATGCATTACACTGAATAGAAGCCTTGTATGAAACACACAAGCTCAAATCCCACCGGCTAGCCTCAAATCAACATCTTCCCATGTCCCTACCACGATAAAAAAACTAGGCAACCAATTGATCTTCCCAAGTCTCCATTCATCAACCAAATACAAAAATATGTTGCCTCCTTAAAGGAACAATTGAAAGACCTAACACTGTATCCGTTTCTGAGACTAGACAACATAATGCAACTATAGTCAAGCATCCATATCCCGTCGTAGTCCATACACATCATGACAAACAATCGGTGCATAGCTAATACCGAGTGCGCAACATCACATACATGTGAATGGAAGGAAATGAAAGCGATAAGTTGAAAGGTAGTACTAACATCCTCTAAGCATCTGAAATATCCCATGTTGTCTAGAACTCATGAACTTCTTTTCAAAATCTAAATACAACCTTTCCTATGAAATCTCAATCCCACATGGTGCATCACTTCTACCATACCATCATATGAAAATGCGAGGATCCTATTCTTCATTCTGAATCAACAGTAGGATAGACATTCTATCAACCGAAAAACTTCCACTAGCTAAATCTCATAGAACAAAATCACAACGCGTAGCAAACCTCCATACTTAAAGAGTGCGTCTTTTGCAACTCATGGCCCAACCATCGCAAACGCTTCGAAATCCATTTTCACATAACCAAATCATTAGAACTAAATCCTTCAAAATCAACCAAGCCATGTAGACTGTTAAGTGCAAGAGTACCTCAACATGATAATGCATGCACTGAAGAACCCTTTAAGGAATCTGAAGATGTTTCTTTCACTTTTCTTATACCAAAAGTTAGAATCACAAATGATACAGAGTAGCACAAGTTTTGTCACCATCCAAGGTCAGACCCCACTCCAAACCATACTCAAATCCAAAATTCCTCAAATATCACATATGAGTATTGAACGTGTCAGAACTTTCACGAAAGTCATCCACCTTGCTCTAAATCATAATTGGTGAAACCTTCCTCAAATCACAGTCGCTCCATAAGCTCATCCTAGTCCAAGAGTTAATATAACGCATGGCCATCCAATACGATAGTCAATGGTAGACTCCGCCACTTGGTTCGAAGCCATAGAACACATCATCTGCAACTCATAGCACCCTTCGTTCGAAGTTCTCCGGTCTCGCATTTTTAATAAACTGGATCCTTCATAAACTTATGTGACTCTAATCATAAAACACTTCAAAGACTCTACCAATTGCATACTCAGCCAGGTGACAGTCAAGCGAACTTCCCCAAGTGCCCTCAAATGATCACATATAAATTCCACTAAGTAAAAGCTTCTCACGAAACACAGAATCTCAAATCCCACCGGCTAAACTCAAATCAACATCTTCCCATGTCTATACTACGATCACAAAAACTAGGCAACCAATTAATCCTCCCAATTCTGCACTCATCAACCAAATACAAAATATCGCTGTCTTCCACAAAGGAACAACATAAAGACCTACCACTGCATCTGATTCCAAGACTAGGCGACATAATGCAACTATAGTCAAGTGTCTATAGCGTTTTGTAGTCCATACACGTCATCACAAACTATCGGTGCATAGTTTATATCGAGTGCGCAACATTACATATATGTCAATGGAAGGAAATCAAAGTTATAACCTTCAAGGTAGTGCTAACATCCTCTAAGCATCTGAAATATCCCATTTTGTGTAGAACTTATGACTTCCTTTCAGAACATAACCGCAACCTTGCACATGAAATCTCATCCCCACACGGTGCACCACTTCTATCGTACTATCATATGAACATGCGAGGATCTCATTCTCAATTCTGAATCGCAAGTAGGATAGACATTCTATTAACCGAAAACCTTACACTAACGAAATCTCGTAGAACAAAATCACAACATGTAGCAAACCACCATATCTATAAAGTATGCCATCCGCATGTTGTGGCCCAACCATCGCAAACTCTTTGGAATCTATTTGCACATACCAAATAACGAGAACTAAATCCCTCTAAATCAAACAAGCCTTGCAGACTTTCAAGAGTACCTCAACATGATAATGCCTGCACAGAAGAACCCTTTAAGGAATCTGAAGATGTTTCTTTCACTTTTCTAATACTAAAAGGTAGAATCATTAATGATACAGAGTGCCACAAGTCTTTGCACCATCCAAGGTAAGACCCAACTCCTAACCATACTCAAATCCGAAAATCCTTAGACGTCACATATGAGTGTCGAACCTGTCTGAACCTTCACGAAATTCATTCACCTTGCTTTAAATCATAGTTGATGAAACCTTCCTCAAGTCATAGCCGCTCCACAAGCTATAAGCTTAAAGGTAGTACTAACATCCTCTAAGTATCTGAATTATCTCATGTTGTCAAGAACTCATGACGTTCCTTTCAAAACCTAACCGTAAAATTTCCCATGAAATATCAATGCTACACAGCGCACCACTTATTACTATCATATGAAAACGCGAGGATACCATTCTCAATTCGGAATAACAAGTAGGATAGACATTCAATCCACCGAAAACCTTCTACTTACTAAATCTCGTAGAACAAAATCACAACACATAGAGAAACCTCATACCTATAGAGTACGACATCCTCAAGTCGTGGCCCAACCATTGCAAACTCTTCGGAATACATTTTCAAATAACCAAAACATTAGAACTAAAACCCTCTAAATGAACCAAGTCATGTAGACGTCTAAGTGCAAGACTACCTCAACATGAAAAATCGTGCACTGAAGAACCATTAAAGGAATCTGAAGATGTTTCTTTCACTTTTCCAATACCGAAAGGTAGAATCATGAATGATACAGAGTACCGCAAGTCTCGGCACCATCCAAAGTAAACCCCAACTCCTAACCATACTCAAAATTTGAAAGTCCTTAAATGTCACATATGAGTGTTGAACCTGTCAGAACCTTCTCGAAGGTCATTCACCTTGCTCTAAATCATACTTGTTGAAACCTTCCTCAAATCATAGCCTCTCCACAAGCTCATCCTAGTTTGAGAGCTAAATATAATGCATGACCATCCAATCAGATAGTCAATGGAAGACTTCGACACTTGGGTCGAAGCCATAGAACACATCTGTATGCAACTCATAGCACCCTTCCTTCGTAGTTGCTCCGGTCTCGTACTGTTAATCAACTGAACACTTCATAAACTCATGTGACTCTAGTCATAATACACTGCAAAGAATCTGCCAAGTGCATTCTCAGCTAGGTAATGATCAATCGAACTTCCCAAGTGCCCTGAAATGATCATATATGCATTCCACTAAATAGAAGCCTTGTACGAAACATACAACCTCAAATACCACCGGCTAACCTCAAATCAACATCTTCACATGTCCCTACTACGATCACTAAAATTAGTCAACCAATTAATACTCCCAAGTATGCACTCATCAACCAAATACAAAAATCCACTGCCTTCCACCAAGAAACAACTAAAATACCTACCATCGCATCCGGTTCCGAGACTAGACGACATAATGCAACTATAGTCAAGTGTGTATAGCCTTTCGTAGTCCATACAAATCATCACAAACTATCGGTGCAAAGTTAATACCGAATGAGCAACATGACATAGAAGTGAATGGAAGGAAATCAAAGCTATAAGCTTCAAGGTAGTAATAACATCCTCTAAGCATCTGAAATATCCCATGTTGTCTTGAAATCATGACCTTCCTTTCAAAACCGAACCCCAACTTTTCCAATGAAATCTCAATCCCACACGGTGCACCACTTCTATCATACTATCATATGAAAACGCGAGGATCCCATTCTCAATTCTGAATCATAAGTAGGGTAGACATTCCATCAACCGAAACCTCCAACTAACTAAATCTTGTAGAACAAAATCACAACATGTAACGAACCCCCATACCTATAGAGTACATCATCTGCAAGTCATGGCTTAACCATCACAAACTCTTCAGAATCCATTTGCACATGACCAAATCATTAGAACTAAATTCCTCTAAATCAACCAAGCCATTTAGACTGCTAAGTGCAAGAGTACCTCAACATGATAATGCTTTCACTAAAGAACCCTTTGAGGAATCTGAAGATGTTTCACTCACTTTTATAATGACGAAAGGTAGAATCAATAAATATATAGAGTACCACAAGTCTTGTCACCATCCAATGTAAACCTCAACTCCTAACCATATTCAAATCCGAAAATCCATAAATGTAATATATGAGTGTTGAACCTGTCAAAACCTTGTCGAAAGTCATTCACCTTGCTTTAAATCATACTTGTTGAAACCTTTCGCAAACCATAGCCGCTCCACAAGCTCATCCTAGTCCGAGATCTAATATAACGCATGACCTTCCAAATCGATAGTTAATAGAAGACTCCGCCACTTGGCTCGAAAATATTGAACACATCGTCTGCAACTCATAGCACCCTTTCTTTGTAGTTTCTCCGATCTCGCACTGTTAATCAACTGAATACTTCATAAATTCATGTGAATCTAGTCATAATACACTGCAAATAATCTACCAAGTACATTCTCACCCAGGTGACAATCAAGCCAACTTCTCCAAGTTCCTTGAAATTATCATATATGCATTCCACTAAGTAGAATCCTCATACGAAACACACAGCCTCAAGTCCCACCGTCTAGCCTCAAATCTACATATTCTCATGTCCCTACCATAGTCACAAAAACTAGGCAACAAATTAATCCTCCCAAATTCGCACTGATCAACCAAATACAAAAATATTGCAGCCTCCTACAAAGGAACAACTGAAAGACTTACCACCGCATCTGTTTCCGAGACTAGACGACACAATGAAACTATAGTCAAGAATCCATAGACCTTCGTAGTACATACATATCATCACAAACTATCGATGCATAGATAATATCGAGTGCGCAACATCACATACGAGTGAATGGAAGGAAATCGAAGCTATAATCTTCAAGGTAGTACTAACATTCTCTAAGCATATGAAATATCCCATGTTTTGTAGAACTTAAGACCTTCCTTTCAAAACCTAATAGCAACCTTGCCTATGAAATCTCAATCCCATACGGCGCACCACTTCTATCATACTATCAAATGAAAATGCGAGGATCCCATTCTTTGCTCTGAATCACAAGCAGGATAGACATTCCATCAACCGAAAACCTTCCACTAATTAAATCTCGTAGAACAAAATCACAACACATAGCAAACCCCTTACTTATAGAGTATGTCATCTGCAAGTCGTGGCCCAACCATCGCAAACTCTTCGGAATCCATTTGTAAATAAACAAATAATTAGAACTAAATCCCTCTAAGTAAACCAATTCATGTAGACTACTAAGTGCAAGAGTACCTCAACATGAAAATGCATGCACTGAAGAACCCTTTAAGGAATCTGAAGTTGTTTCTTTCACATTTCTAACACCGAAAGGTAGAATCACTAATGATACAGTGTAACGCAAGTCTCAACACCGTACAAGTTAAGTCCCAACTCCTAACCATACTCAAATCCGAAAATCCTTTAATGTCACATATGAGTGTTGAACCTTCGGAACCTTCTCGAAAGCATTCAGGTAGCTCTAAATCGTGCTTGATGAAACCTTCCTCAAATCATAGGCGCTCCACAAGCTCATCCTAGTCCAAGAGCTAATATAACGGATGAGTATCCAATCTGATAGTCAATGACGCACTACGCCACTTGGCTCGAAGCCATTGAACACATCGCCTACAACTCATAGCACCCTTTGTTCGTAGTTGCTCCGGTCTAACACTGTTAATCAACTGAATAATTAATAAACTCATGTGACTCTAGTAAAAAAATGCTACAAAGACTCTACCAAGTGCGTACTCACCCAGGTGACAATCAAGACAACTTCCCCAAGTGCCCGCAAATGATAATATATGCATTCCACTGAATAGATTGCTCGTACGAAACACACAACCTCAAATCCCACTAGCTACCCTCAAATCAACACCATTCCATGTCCCTACTAGTGTCGTAAAAACTAGGAAACCAATTAATCCTCCCAAGTCCACACTCATCAACCAAATACAAAAATTGGTTGCCTCCCACAAAGGAACAACTGAAAGACCTACCATCGCATTCACTTCTGAGGCTAGAAGACATAATGAAACTATAGTCAAGCATCCATAGTCCTTTGTAGTCCTTAAATATCATCACAAAATATCAGCGCCTAGCTAATACAGAGAGTGCAACATCACATACCAGTGAATGGAATGAAATCAAAGTCATAAGCGGCAATCTGAAACAACGTCGCAGGACAAGGAATAGACGATGGGAAGTTTCCTAGATGCCTTGTAACTTCTCGAAGATAAGTATGGACGTCATCATAGCGATACATAAGACTCTAGTAGAATCTTCCTCATGACTTGTAGAACCTATGAACCTAGAGCTCTGATACAAACTTTTTACGATCCAAAATCTACCTAGTCCTGATGGCATATAATCCAACCCGCTAGGTAAGACAAATGATAGTCAACACAATTCTAATGAAATAATAAGAAATTAGTAAATGTAACAACTGAATTTTTATACAAGAACTCAAGGAGTGATAGTACAAGTCATAAGCCACTAAAACTTAGATTTACAAAGCTTGTATGAAAATAAACACAATATCTATTTGGGATATACATAAACATATTACAAAGCTAAAATTACCAAGAACAAGTGGTAGATATATCCGGAAAGCAGGTAAATCTTCAGTGTCAACTCCCATTATCCCTAACATCTTAGCTCCAAAAATCTATACGCAAGGTACATAAGTATAGTATGAGTACAACTGACCCCATGTACTTAGTACATATCATGACAAACCTTAGTGAAGTAGTGATGAGGTTTTTAAGTCAAAAGATACTCACTTTGCAAAATTTGTACAACTCAATAACATGTATAATACAAGGAAAATATTTCAGAGAGACGATCATAGAATAACAAATATAAAAAATAAAGGTACACAACTGGTATAAAGAAATAAACAAACTTTACCAATTAGACATGTTCAACAAATACTACTTGCAAGACCCCCCCCCCCCATCTCAAAGGGGTATGTAATAATAATTTTTGTGCTCAATACTCATTCAAGAATATAGTTTTGTTCCCAACATGATCCAATTCCATATCAAAATGCCAAATGACATGTTCAAGAGAATATTTCAAGAATTAGCTATATCAATGCTCGATAGCAACTTTCTTATCACGACACTCCGGTACGCTACCAACAATTCAGTAAAATATGATATATCAACTTCATGTAGGTAAATCTATTTGACAACCAAATCATAAAATAATAACATAGGCATAGATTAGCATGTTATAAATAATGCAATATACAATTAAAAATGCATGACACAAATAATAGTCACAGGCAAAAACAAGAATGCCACTCTTGAGAATTATTCATCGAAATCAATCCAGAAAAACACAAAAAAATAAAACCGATGATACACGCAAATCATAATACATCATATGAAGTTACTCAAGTTCTCAAACCACAAAACAGAATGCAAATGCTTAAAACGATTGGCCAGGTCGTTACATCACATTTGCATAAGGATGGCCCGGTAAGGTATCACATTCACGAGCCTCGTCTCAGATCGCGAAGAGGATTTTACAACAGAAGCTATGTTGTTCTTCGCAAACTTGAGCCACACACCATGTTTGGAAAGGGTATTGTTTGGGCAGATCTTATAAGTTGGAATTTCAGGATTTCTTCTCATTCATCATTTGGGATCAATTGTAGCCGGTTTTGGGGAGATTTTGAAGGGTCATTTCACCTACCTATTGAGGCTAAGTGTTTCTAACCCACTTTTAATTTTATTTTATGATATATATGAATTTAGACTTGTAAATTCATGATTTGAGGTGGAAAATATAGGATTTTTGAAAGATGACCAAGAATGGTATTTTTGAGTTTTGACCTCAAAATTAGGCACGTGTTTTGGAATAAATAAAGTATTTGACTTTATGATTATATGGGTAATATTTATTTTCGATAATTTTCAGAATTCAGTCACGTGGGTCAGTGGGGTTGAGGATTTGTTTAAAATTGTTAAATTACGAGTTTCTGAGTATGTGTTGATTGGTCCACGCATTCTTTTGTTAGTTTCGGAATGTTTGGAATTGGATTGAGTTGTTAAAGATGCATTGGAGTGTATTATCATATTTCGGAGCAAGCTAGTCTCATGTCTAACCTTGTAAGACCGAATTTACCCCGTAGGTGCTATACATGCTACATACTATGTGTTATGGGATCTACGCGTGTATGAGGTGACGAGTGGCCATGCGTATGCTAGGTTCTTGATTACATCCGGGTATACTTAGACTCATGAAATGTTGTAATTGTATTATTTGAGTTATTCTTACGTATTTAAATTCTTTAATTTATGGTTTAGCCTAAGATTAAACTTGCATAGTGTATCTAACTTTTCTATTCTAGAAGCTTGACGTGTTACTTGATTACCCGCAAAAGTTATACTCTATATTACGGATTAGTCCCATGTTGTACTAATTTATTCATAAGTTTATTGATTTCTTAACACCTACATATATTTGTGAGGTGGGCTGATGATCCGTCAAAAGCTTCACTATTCTTATGGGATCGGGCGGAACGCCTTAGCACTATTATTATGGATTAGGCCGTATGACCTCAGTAGAATTATGAGATGCATCTAAGGATTTGGTTGAACGACCTCGGCAATATTATGGGAGCGGTCCGTACGAGCACAACGGGATATTGTACAATCACACTTATGGGATCGGGCCATTCACCTCGGTAGAATCGTGCATAATATTTTGATAAAGAGTCGGTGCATATATGAGGATCATGACTTGGATTTCTTGGCATTTGCACTGGAATTGGCCATATATATTCCATTCGGGGTAGTATTCAATATTTTAGGCGTTCGTATTTATTCTTCTGTTGAGGATTTGTATGAGACACATATATTTGTTTTTGTTGCTTTTTTTGTTATGTTTCATACCTGTCTACGATTATTGTACTTGATTTTTGGACCACTAGTAAGTGTCTTGTCGACCCATCACCACTAATTCTTCGAGTTCTGACTAAATACTTAATGAGTACGTATTGATTTATATACTTATACTACACTTATGCCCTAATTGTGCAGGCACTACGCCAGGGATATTTAGTGCTCTTATCGGCGCATAGGTGGACCTGTTGAGGAGACTTTGTGGTAAGCTGCTCTATATGTTACGATATGAAACACACGGAGTCCCCTTCCTAATTATTTACTATATTCTGTCTATTTCCTATTCCAGACAGTTGTTGTAGTAGTATTGTATATTTCAGTAGATGATCATGCACTTGTGACACCGTATTTTTGGGGATTTGGAATATTGTTCTTGGTTGTGTTCCTATTTTGACGAGGTTTTATACTTTGATTATATTCTAACCTTGATGTTAATATCAATTTCACACTATAAAATACACCAATTTCACTTATTTAATTCATCACTTGTTTCAAAATGAGGTCTGAAGTATTGATTGGTGTGTTGATTTATCGTTGGCTTGCCTAACAGTAGTGTTGGACTCTGTCACAGACTATGGTGGGAATTTGGTCGTGACAACTTGGTATTAGAGCACTAGGTTGACAAAGGTCTCATGAGTCTTGATCAAGTCTAGAAGAGTCTTGCAGATCAATATATAGACTTTTATATTTATCTTCGAGATGCTACGGGACTGTTAGGAGAAGTTCCCTTTCTTGATTCCATGTCGTGTGACTTGATTTTGGTTGAAGCTTATGTCTTCAGTTCCTTCCTACTCATTCGTACGCGATGTCGAGTATTTGATATCAGCTGGGTACCGATGAGTTGTTGTTATGCTACAAATGTGATGCATGATGTTTTTCCTTATGTTATGGGGCAGACTGCTATCGTCATCTTTTGGATAGGTGTTCCATAATTTTAGCCAAGTGTTGGTGTTGCCCAGGGGTATAGTTATGTTTCTTACATTGGTTAGTCGTGCAGTGTTGGTGCAAAATGGAAGGGTGGTTATTTATGTGTCACGATAGTGAATGCTTCATGAGGAGGATTATTCGGTTCATGATCACAGTTTTGATATTTAAGTCCAGCTCAAGTGAGGCATTTGGGCTATGAATGTTCGAGCTTTGGCTAGCGGAGTTTCAAGATTTGGATATTTCCAAACTAGGTAGAGTTTATTCTTGTCTTGTTATACAGTCTTCCTTGGGTCGGATGGGTTTTTCCAGTGTTGATAGTTCAAAGGGGATGATTGTTGAGGAGACTTAGAATTGATGACATTATATTTTTTCGGGTGCTATGGAGATGGATCGTGGTTTGAGGTTGCATTATTGGTGGTGGAGGATTATAAAGGATGTTGTTTCATGCATCTCATGGTGATCGAATTGTTAGCAGATCGAGTATGAAGAGCAGAGACCGAGTAGTTGCTTCTGAAGATCGCTAAATTATAGTGGAAGTGGGAGCGTATCATTATGGATTGTGTTGTTGGGTATCCACATTCTTTGAGAAATCTTAGTGTGAGTTAGGTCATGGTGGCAAATTATAAGTCTATGTATTTCATTTGAGATGGTGGCTTCTATACTTAGAAAGTTCGAATGTGACGAAAAGAGTTGTTTCGAATACTGAGGGGATGTGATTGCTTGATTATCATTTGGGGATGAAATATAGCTCCATGTTTTAAATGTATTGTTGGACAATAAGTCAATGTTGAGGGAATGAATATGATCCTTAAAGCTGGTGGACGAGTGTGGACCCGGCAGGATTAACAGATTTTGCAGTGGTTATACACATGGAGATATCATTGGGGAATGTCGATGTGAGGTTATACAGGTGGGATATCTCTTGTGAGAAGGTTGGGGATTGTATGACTTCTTATGATGTTCCTATGAAAAGTTTTACCTTCTATACAATGGGATGCATGTACTACTATGTGAGTCTGGATCACTTAAGGAAGATAGTGCGACTGTCATAAGGTTGAGTGTGCATTTGGGGCTGGAAACTTGGGATGTTTTATGACTGGTGAGACATGAGCTTATGAGAAATTCAGTCGAATAACAATGCGAGATTGTGGTAATGGAGGATAGTAAGTCATTGTGGGATCTTGGGTTATGCGTTTATGGCTTAAATCCAAATGGGGGAGCCTACCGTCAATGATTGGGCCACATGGTCATGTGTTTTTGTAGTTTTAGGGTTTCAACTCCTACACGTGTAGTTTCGGGATTGGGCATTTATAACCCAGCCTTTCACGGTGATCTAACGATACTCTTAAAAAAAATTCTATATAAAAAATAATATGTGAATGAAGGGAGAATCACTAGTAAAAGTAAGGGGAGTCGGGATCAGCTTTGATGACAAGGATCTTGGGGAAATCCTGAATATACCTGTTATGCGGTACAATGGCTACACCTAGCTGAAATCGCATTTTCTATATGACCTTCCCACTTCAGAAAGTTCGCTAATGAGCAAAACAAAAAACAACCTAGGGCTATCTAAGATCTTTCACAGAGTGCTCTTTGAGTTTGTGAACTAGGTGGTTCTTCCTACACAAGGAAAAAAGGTATCAAGCAAACTTCATGAACCTAGTCCTTATGGAATTGCTAGACATTGGGAAGTAGATAAATTGGTCAAGATTTGTTATGTATATTATTCATAGGGTTGTTTATGGATCCAGGACTCAATGTATTCCTTATTGGATTCATCCTGACTAATGTTCAAATTGTTCAAGGTTCCTCTGAAGAAATGATACATATGCAATAGAAAGGATTACTTTGGGTCTAGGACATTAGTTGATTATGGCTATCAAGTGCAAGTTGAACCAAAGATCTCGGTTCATCTAAGGGTTACCAAGAATATCAAGGTTAGGGTATTGGAGAAAGAAAGCAAGGTAAAGGATGCTGAGATCAAGAAGCTCCAGGAAAAGCTTACTGAAGTAGAAGCTAAGAGGGATTCTTGAAACTACTTCAATCCAATAACCATTAGGGTATTGGAGCGAAAAAGCAAGGTAAAAGATTTTGAGATCAAGAGGCTCCAGTAAAATCTTGTTGAAGTATAAACTGGGAGGGTTTCTCAAAACTACTTCAAGCCAAGAACGAAGAACCTGTCCTTCCCAACCTTAAACACTTTGTATTTCTCGTTATGCTGTGCAGTAGGTTACTATCTACAAATGATAATCATTATTTTTCTCAAGCTGTCTACTGGTGAAAGTCTTAGATGGATAATCTCCTTAGATTAATGGTAGAGAAAGTTGATCTATGATTGCATTTGCATTAGCCCTAGTGGTCATGAGAAATATTTTCTAAGATCTTGTTATTTAAATGAGTTATGAAACTTTTTGATGATGACAATGGGTTATGAAATATTTTCACGTTAGATAATTATATTCATTACTTTCTACATTATTTTATTTTATAGTTGTTTCTAAAGACCACACTGGAGAACCAGGTCCTTTGATAATCTGCTGCCACAAAAATTGGGTACCACACAAATCACCCTCTTTTTGTGTGGTATTGAAGTATAAAACATTACCTAGTTCTTCACCTATTGAGTTCTTGAATATAGTATCAGGATTTCAAGATGAAATCGTATCATAATCTATGTTGGGGAGAAATAATCCAACTATAACCGCATTAAAGACTCACCTTAGGTGTTAAGAATAATCTTGTCTAAATGACCTATTGAAAAGTACAAACCCTAAATTTTTGGGGTATAGGAAATAGGAGAATTATGTTTTAGAATCTATTTATAGGCTTGGGGGCTACATGGGCCACGCAGATCTCATGTGTTGGCCATGCAGGTCCTGAACCCTCCCCCTCTTCCTTTGGCCCCGTTCTAGATGTGGCCACTCATGCTGGGTGGGTGGCTTGTGTGGGCCAAGCATTCTATGAGCTTGCTTTACTAACCTTTAGTAAAAATTCCATAACTTTTTGTAAGAATATAAGAATGTGACGACCCGATAGGTCGTTTCGAATACTAGCCTTACTTCCATATTTCGAGACCTCTCATAGTTTCATTTGGTGTTTATTGGTTTGCGTGCATGGTTCGCGTCATTTTTCGAAAAGCTTTTACATAAACTTTTGACAAAAATGTTATTTTTTACTTAAAATGAGGTTTGAGTATACCATGGTCAATAGTTTTGGTAAACAACCTCGAATTAGTGTTTTGACAATTCTGGTAAATCCGTATGATTTTTTTGGACTTGTATGCACGTTTGGTTAGGGTCCCAGGTGACCCAAGTGCCTTCTGGCGCATTATGTGACTATTGAGTTTTTAAGTTGAAATTTATAGTTTTGTTGATCGGTTCTTGTTATTTGATGTTATTTTGATGATTTGATCCAGAAAGAAAGTTTTTAGGATTTTATTACGCTTGTGTGCATGGTCGGTTTGGAGCCAGAGGGGCTCAGGTGAGTTTCGGATGCATTGCCAAAAAAATTGGGATTGTTGCTACACAGCAGCTAGAGCGTTCAGGTTGCAGGTCTCGCATTTGCGAAGACTTGATCACAATTGTGAACCTCGCATTTACAATGTCATGCTCGCAAATGCGAATTTGGTCTTGGTACTAAAGACTCTGCAAACGCAAAGAAATGGATGCATTTGCTGATAGGTGGGTGGTCGCATTTATGACCTTGGAGTTGCTTTTGCAAGTTGGAGCTGGGGGCTGGCAACTTTGCAAATGCGAAGCTTATCTGGCATTTGCGATAAGGGGAATCTTCGAATTTGCGAGGATTCTGTTGCATTTGCGACTTTTGTGGATCTGATGCACTTATCGCATTTGCGATTAGTGTCTCGCCCTTGCAAAAGAGTTCGCAATTGTGACATCTGCAGTTGGGTAAAAGTTTTGAAAATAAGGACATAACTCATTTTACATCATTTTTAAAACCTAGACTCCATAGAGGAGATTTCTTGAGAACTTTTTCTTCCCAAACTCATTGGTAAGGATCTTTAACTAGCTTTCAATCAATTTCAACTACTTTCATGAGTGTATGGCATCAAATCTATGAATTTCAAGGTAGAAATTAGGGGTTTTTGGGTAGAATGTAGAATTTTGTAAAATTGAGATTTAGATCTCGAATTGAGATTGGATTTCGAATCAAATCACATAATCGAGCTTGGGGAATGAATAGGTAATCAGGTTTTGGTCGGAATCTCGGATTTCGACCAAACAAGCCCGGGGTTGACTTATGTTGACTTTTTCAAAACTAATCAAAATTGAACCTTTTTCATTCGTGGGTAGTTCTAAAGCTTATTTTTGATTGTTTTATTGATAATTGGCTAGATTCGGTTGTTTTGGCGGTTTGTTCGAAAGGGAAAGCCGTGGTTGATTATGAATTTGTTGCGGAATGAGGTAAGTGTCTTAGTTAGCCTTGATTTGAGGGAAATAAGGTAGAATTGAGTTTATTTCTATGTTATTATGTGTTGGGGGTAGCTTATATGCAAGGTGACAAGTATATATGTGCGGGCCTTGGAATAAGCATGTGGGTGGAATTTGTCTTGCTTGTATCATGTAAAATTGCGAGTTGTTACAATTTCATTGACATATTGTAAATTCTTAATTTCTCACTTTCAAATTACTTCTTATATTGAGATTGTTGCGATATTAGGTGATGAGAACATGGAAAATTGTTAATTGGTTGTTGTCCCTCATTGTGGAATGATTCTTCTATGAGGAAGATTGAAAAGCACGAGGGGTGTTGCCATGCCTTGTTTACATAATGATATATTTGGTAGATGAACGTGAGACTAAGGAACGAAGGATATGTCGTGCACTTGTTTGCTATATTATTATCATCATGTGATGATGAGAGTAAAAGCACGAAGGGTGATGTTGTGCACATGCTTTACTTATACTACATGATGAGGAGGAGAGTAAAAGCACGAAGGGTGATGTCGTGCACACGCATTTATGATATATGATAAGGATGAGAGTAAAAGCAGGAATAGTGATGCCATGAAATTTGTTGATTTCATTGCTTTTACCTGATACTTGGATTGTGAATTTAACTTGGTTGCCCCTTTTATGTATCCCCACCCAGATAGTAGGTGTCCTGTCTTAGCCTCGTCACTACCTAGTCGGGGTTAGGCTAGACACTTAATGAGTACATTGGGTCGGTTGTACTCATACTACACTTTTGCACTTCTTGTGCAAATTTTAACGTTTGTACCATCGAAGTCCCAAGAGTTACTTAGCGGATACCAGATAGTGACTCGAGGTAGAGTTGCATCCCGTTCGCAAGCCCTAGAAGTCACTTTCCTATTTTATTGTACTTTTTCTATTTAATTTCAGACAATGTCGTATTTCTTTTAAAGCTTTATATTTAGTTGGATCTAGGCACTTATGTACTTGTGACACCAGATCTTGGGATGGTTTACGTTATGTTATGGATCAGTTATTAGATATTTATTACTTTTTTGTAATATCTATTTTGTTGGCTTGCCTAGCAAAGTGTCTGTTAGGCGTCATCACGGCCCTGAGCTTGGATTTTGTATCGTGATAAAGAATGACAAACGGTTTAAACTTCAAGAAACCAGATTTAGAGAGATTTCATTTGATATATATAATTCATAGCTCAATTAATTATATATAGTCTTACACCCTATATTTTCGTATGTAAAAGTGCATCGGAAGCAAACTAATGTAGAACCAAAAGTGAGATCATATTTGAAAGTATATAAAGTAAGTTAATCATGTTACCTCAGAGAATACAATTATTGAAGATCATGAACAACAAGTACAAAGAGGGTTGGAAGGTTCATAAGCTAGAAGAATTAAAAAATATAATGTTTCGTCGAAAGTCGACAACTTGGGAATGTTATAACATGTAATTTTGGGTTGAGAATAGGGATTTTAACATGATAAGGAGGTTATGTTAGTTGTATGATAGTCGTATGTTACGTTTTGAAGTCAGGCGAGTTGTGGAACAAAAGATGATGAAAGTCATCACAAATTACGTTCATAAGTTTTACTGAGACTTTGGGTCAAATGTAACTGCGATGTTCAACCAATATACTTAGTTTTATGGTGTTTTCCACCCATCAAATTCAATATATATGAGTCTATTTTCTAAATCATTAAACCGTTTGTGAATACGACATCGGAGTAGAGACATATGGGCATATTTACAAGACTGCGCAGACTGTTGGGTGACAAGTAGGTGTGTCACCTACTTGCTTAAATGAGAATCCAAAAATGGGCCAGTTAGGGTCGTCCAAAGAGGCATTTTAAAGGCCTATTTACATCATATATTAGAATGTTAATAGGACATAATAACCGTACATAATCTATACAAAAATCCTCCCAATAATTTCTCACAACCTTGAGTTTAAAGAATTTAGATAGGAGTTGTGTTATCCAACAAACAAGTTAAGTTTACTGCTCTCTTTCATCCATATTTTCTGCTGGAGATTTACGGAAATTCGTTCTATAATTTTAAGAACTCACGGGACGGTGATAGGAAGTCGTGAGTTCGATATATTCACTTGTTGCGAACTATTTTGTGGACTGTTTTGTGTTGCTTTTGGATTGTGTGTTTTACTACTGTTTTATGGATTTTTGGAGGAGGAATGGTGTGGAGAAACACCATATAAATTCAGGGTGGTGGTCAGGTCGTTCGTCATAACAATTTCTGGTTGTTTGACCCTACTACGGTGGTTGTTTTGTGTATAAAGAGATTGGGATGTGTTGGGCTGTTTTGTAGTATTTTGTGGTGCATATAAGGTTGGCAAATAATGTCTATATGTTTATATTCTTGTGTTCTTATGTTTTTGGTGTTACCATGAATTTTGAGGAAGTAAGGATTATAAGGGAGATGATACCCGTTTTAATACAAAATAAGCTAGACGTTCGTTGTGCGATAGTTGTACCTTTCGTAACTTAATGGTAGTACTATTATAGTTGTTTTGGATTAAGGTGCGAAGGGGCGAGTTCAATTGGTGATTGGCAAGATTGTGATAAGGTATGTTGAGGCTAAACATTTCTTCATTTTGGCATGATACCGTACCTAGATGAATTTGATAACGAGGAATAAAGAGAAGTTTGTATTCCTGAACTTATGTACATTATCCTAGTCTCATAAGTTGCAGTATTCTCCCTTATCGGGACTTTATATTTGGTTAAGTATTGTCTTCTTCCATTCAAGAGGGTAGATGGTCTATATATGTATATATATATATATATATATATATATATATATATATATATATATATATATATATATATATATATATATATATATATATATATATATATATATATATGTATATGTATATATAGTATTACAGTATTTTCACCACCATCGGCTATAATCGATGGGCAGGCCCCTATTGGGAAACCTCAGATCAGATGGTAAGTCATATACCAAGCCTACTATGGTTAAGATCCCAATAAGCGAGACCTATAATGGCCGATATACCTATCCTAGTACGGCTGAGCACCTATGAGCGAGCCTACTACGACCGAGCAGGTACACGTACCGAGCATTATAGGGCTGAACATTTATTTTACTTACTATATTGAGAGAGTTGAGTTAGTATCAACAGGTAAGTATATCTCCAGATCATCTTTGACTCACAGTTACTTTCAGTTATTATATTATCAGTTCAGTTTCAGCTTTCAATTCTTTTATTGACTTACATACTCGGTACATTATTTCGTACTGACGTCCCTTCTCTGGGGACGCTGTATTTCATGCGTGCAGGTTTAGATAGAAAGACGGGTAGACCTCCTCAGTAGGTGTTGCCCAAGTTCAGCTTGATCGGTAAGCTCCACATCTTTCGGAGTTATCGGGTCTTGGTCTTTGTGTACATATTGCATATGTATGTTATGGGTAGGTCGGGGCCTATTCCGATCACATTAAATCCATCAGTAGAGGCTTGTAGACATATCATGTCAGTTAGTGCAACCTGTTGGGCTTGTAGGCTTTGTATGTATATTTTGTTAGTTTGTCAACCATAGTAGGTATGACGGCCTTGTCGGCCCAGCTTTATATCGATGTTTAGTAAAAGCTAGTTTCCGTTCTATTTGATATTATGCTTCGCAAATTGTCTTACAATGTGGACCCATATCCAAAGTATGGCATTGTACATTCAGAGTCCCTCAGTCACAAGTTGGTACGCTAGGTTAAGTAACGCACCAGGTGTCGGTCTTGCCCCCGGTTCGGGGCGTGACATATAGGTAGACATAAATCTTTTGAAGTTAGGTCATGTGCGAGTATGTTTTCTTCTTCTCTTAAACATTTCCGATTTGATCCAAATTACTTATCCCCCTTTAGATTTCCACATAACCTTACAAACATGAGATTTAGGTATTAAGAACCTTCAAAACTTTTCAACGCGTGTATATACTTATGACTTGAAAGAGGATGTAATACTTAGAGAAAAACTTCCCGGGGTGCTATAGGAATAGAAACCAAAATGAAAATGAATTGTCCCGGAAAGAACATATATTCGTGAAATAAATGTTAGCACGTCTATGATATGGTAACAACTCCCAATAAGCTTCTTCACTTCTGTGCATATATTTTGGGGTTGGTACCAGCGGAGTCCCGAGAGGTACTTAGCGGATACAAGACAGTGACTCGAGATTGAGCTGCATCTTGTTCGCATGCCTTAGAAGTCACATTCCTATTTAATTGTATTGTTTCCCTTTTATTTTGGATGGTGTTGTATTTGTTTTAAAACCTTGTATTTAGATGGATCTAGACTTTCATAAACTTGTGACACCAGATCTTGGGGTGGTTTACGTTATGTTATGGATAAGTTATTATATATTTATTGCTTTTCTTTTTGTAATATTTGTCGTGTTGGATTTCCTAGAAAAGTGGCCGATAGGTACCATCACGGCCCCGACGTTGAGATTTTGGGTCGTGATAAGTTGGTATCAGAGCACTGGGTTGACTATGTCTCATAAGTCATAAGCATTCTTAGTAGAGTCTTAATGATCGATACGGAGACGTCTGTACTTATCTTCTAGAGTCTATATGGCTTTAGGAAATTTCACCTTCTTTCTCTATCGTGCCTCTTTGTTTAATCATTGAGTTTGAATTATTCTATTCTTATTCTCTCACAGATGCTGAGGAGGCATACCACATCAGTAGTTGATCAAGAGTCGGAACCCCAAGTTGTGGCCACTACCAAGGGTAAAGGTCGGGGCTGAGGTAGAGCCAAAGCCATAGATAGAGCTCAGCCTAGAGCACACGTAGCAGCACCTATTACAGAGCCTCAAATCGAACAGGATGAGGAGATCCTTGTTCATACAGCGCCGACTAGACCAGCTCATGTCCTAGAGGGGTTCATTGCTACCTAGGCACTTCAGTACGCCCTAGTCCTCCTAGTGGGCCTTATGGAGAGTGTGGCCCATGCCAATGTGTTTCCTATGGAACCAACCATCTCTCAAGCTAGGAAGGAGCCTAGACTCCTTCCACTCACACTCTAGAGAAGATGGATCATGCATATCAGACTCCAGCAGTTCCACTAGTTCGAGCAGTTCACCCTGTTATTACTTCACAATACAGGGAGAACACGCGATATAGTCCGAGAAGCTAAAGAGGTTGGACAAGTTCACTAAGTTTTTCCTATTAGCTTTGGCAGTACACCTTCGGAGTGTCCCCAAAAGTTCTTAGACTTTTTCTATGAGATCTTGTGCAACATAGGTATAGTGGAGTCCAATGGAGTCGGCTTCGTAGTGTTTCAGATGCACGATTCCGCCAAGAGGTGGTGGAGGGAGTATGTCTAGGGCAGACCAGTAGGTTCACCTCAAACAACTTGGGCTCAGTTCTCATACCTATTCTTGGAGAAGTTCATCATTTTTTACTTAGAAAGAGAACTTTTGTAGCCAGTTTGAGCGTCTCCAGCAAGGTAGCGTGACGGTTACCACCATATTCGTAGATTTATCTCACCATGCAGTTATCTTTATCCCTACTAAGATGGAGAGGGTGGATATTTATACATGGCCTTACTTATGGAATTAAGCTACAGACGACCATAGAGACAAAGGTTGATATTTATTTCACTTGGGATGTCGAGATTGCTAGGCAGATCGAGAGGATTTGTGGTTAAGGTAGAGAGGAAAAATCTGAAAAAAGGCCTCATCAGTTTGGTGGTTTCAGTTGTTCCTCTTTTAGAGGTAGGGGTTCTTTTTGTAAAGGTCATCTTATTAGGCTCGTTCATCAGCGCTTCAAGTGTCTCGTGGTCCTTCATGTGGCCATAGTGCTTAAGGACCTTGTTCCGAGCAACTGGTGTATAGTACACCATTAGCTCATGTTAGTGAACTTCCAATTCAGAGTTATCAGGGTGGTTATACTGGTCGACAAGGTCAGTTACAGGGCCAACAGTCACATCAGCTGAGGGCTTGTTATACCTGTGGAGATTTGAGGCACACTGCAAGGTTTTACCCCAGGTTACAGAGCAGTGGGCCATAGTGGGGCACTCATGTCATGGTTCCCGCACCGGTTGCTCCACTGCCCGCTCATGCAGCCCGTGGAGGTGGTCAGGCCATTAGAGGTGGAGGCCAGGTAGTGAGAGGTCGTTCGAGATCTGTAAGTCAGATTAGTGTGGCTCATCTTCGTTGTTATGCATTCCCAGCTAGACCAGAGGAAGAGTCATCTAATGTATTTATTACAGGTAATATATTAGTCTGTCGTAGAGATGCTTCTATGTTATTTGATCCAGGTTCTACCTATTCTTATGTGTCCTCACATTTTGCATCACATTTGAGTATGCCTCGTGATTATCTTAAAGTTCCTGTTTTTGTGTCTACATTGGTTGGAGATTATACAGAAGTTGATTAGGTGTATAGGTCTTGTGTTGTTACATCTCATGGTTATGATACCATAGTTGAACTTCTATTATTCAATGTGATGGACTTTGATATGATTTTGGGCATGGATTGGTTGCCTCCATATCACGCCATCTTGGATTGCCATGCCAAGACGGTGATGTTAGCCATGCCGAGGTTGTCACAATTGGAGTGTAGAGGGGATCCTTATCACCCCACTAGCAGGATCATTTCATATGTGAAGGCTTGGCATATGGTCAGGAAGGGGGGTTTGGCTTATTTGTCTTAGATCTGTGATTCTAGTGCGGAGGTTCTTTCCATGGATTTAGTTCTGGTGGTGATAGAGTTCCATAGGTGTTTCCTACGAATATTTCGGGCATGTTGTATCTGCCGGAGGCATCAAGGTGGTTCCTAAAAAGATTGAGGGAGTTCATAACTGGCCTAGACCTACTTCAGCTACAGAGATTCGGATTTTTTTGAGTTTGACGGGTTAATATCTCCGGTTCATGGAGGGGTTTTCATCTATCTCATCCCCATTGACTAGGTTGACAGAGAAGGGTGCTCTTTTCAGATTGTCCGACGAGTGTGAGGTGAGCTTTCAGAAGATCAAGACTGTATGGACTACAACCCGGTGTTGGTGTTGCCTACAGGTTCGGGATATAACACTATGTATTGTGATACATCGCGAATTAGGCTTGGCACGATGTTGATGCAAGACGGTAAGGTGATTGCCTACGTGTCTCGGCAAATGGAGATTCATGAGAAGAATTACCATATGCATGATTCAGAGTTGGCAGCCATTGTTCACGCTCTTAAGATTTGGAGGCACTATCTGTATGATGTTCATGTGAGGTCTATACCGACCATCGAAGTCTCCACCACCTATTTAAGTAAAAGAACCTTAATTTACAGTAGTGGAGATAGTTGGAGCTTTTGAAAGACTATGATATCACCATATTATATTATTCGGAGAAGGTCGATGTAGTGGCTGATGCATTGAGTAGGAAGGCGGAAAGCATGGCAGTTTTGCATATTTACCAGTAGTTGAGAGGCCACTAGCTATGGATGTTCAGGCTTTGGCTAATCAGTTTGTGAGATTTGATGTTTTGAAGCCTAGTCGGGTTCCTTATTGTGTTGTGGCACAATCATCGTTGTTGGAGGATATGAAGGCTCGTCAGTTTGATGATCCTCACTTATTAGTGTTGAAAGAAATGATACAGTAGAATGGTTCCAAGGAGGTTGTGATTGGAGATCATGGTGTTATACAGGTTCAAAGACAGATTTGTGTTCCAAATGTTGATGGGCTGAGGGAGTTGTTCCTTCATGATGCTCATAGTTTGTGCTATTTCATTTATCTAGGTGTTACAAATATGTACCGTGACTTGAAACAACACTACTGGTGGCGAAGGATCAAGAAACATATTGTCAGTCATGTCTCTCGATGTTTGAATTATCAACAGGTGAATTATGATCATTAGAAACCGGGTGAGTTGACTCAGAGATTGGAGATACCGGAGTGGAAGTGGGAGCGCATCACTATGGATTTTGTGGTGGGCTTACCACAGACTTTCAGGAAATATGATGCAGTCTGGGCTGTTGTGGGCCGATTGACTAAGTCTCCACACTTCATTCCGGTGATGACTTCCTATTCTTTTGAGTGATTGGCTCAGATTTACATCCGGGAGATTATCTGCCTGCATGGTGTGTCCATTTCCAACATTTCTGACTGAGGCACATAGTTCACATTGCATTTTTGGAGAATCGTGCAGCGTGAGTTGGGCACGCGGGTCGAGCTGAGTACCTTTTTTCATCCTTAGACGGGCGGACAGTCTGAGCGGACTATTCAAATATTGGAGGACAAGTTGCAAGCATGCTCTGTGAATTTTGGGGTCAGTGGGACGAGTTTGTTTCTCTAGCATTATTCCCCAACGGTAACAGCTATCAGTCTAGAATCGTTATGGCTTCGTACAAGGCTTTACATAGGAGGCTATGTCGTTCGTTGATTTGTTGGCTTGAGGTCGGTGAGGCTATATTATTGAGCACGGATTTGGTCTGTGATGCTTTAGAGAAGGTTAAGGTGATCCAAGAGCGACTTCGTACAGCTCAGTCCAGGCAAAAGATTTATGCCGATCGGAAGGCTTGAGTTGTGGCTTATATCACGTGTGAGAAGGTTCTTCTCCGAGTATCGCCTATGAAGGGCGTGATGCGGTTTGGGATGAAAGGAAAGTTGAGCCCGAGGTGTATTGGCCCGTTTTAGATCTTGGAGATTTCTTATAGGCATGCATTGCCTCCTAGCCTAGCAAGGGTACATCCAGTATTTCACGTTTCCATGCTTCAGAAGAATCATGAGGATAGATCCCATGTATTGCACTTCAACACGGTGTAACTTGATGAAAATTTGACATATGAAGAAGAGTCGGACTCTATTCACGACCGGCAAGTTCGCAAGTTGATATCCAAGAGTTTTCCTTCTGTGAAAGCGCAATGGAGAGGTCAGTCGGTCGATGAGTCTATATGGGGGTCAGATTCTGATATCCGGAGTAGATGCACACACCATTTTACTAGTCTAGGTACATTTTTCTATATGTTCGAGGATGAACGTTTCTTTTATAGGTGGAGAATATGACGACCCGATAGGTTGTTTTGAGTACTGCCTTAATTTATATGTTTCGAGACCTCTCATAACATCATTCTTATGTTTATTTGTTTGCGTTCATAATCGGTATAAGTTTTTGGAAAGCTTTTACGTAAAATTTTGAAGAAAAAGTGATTTTTGACTTAAAATAACATTTGAGTTTACCATAGTCAACGTTTTTGTTAAACGACACCAGATCGGTGTTTTGACGATTCTAGTAGGTTCTTATGATGATGTTGGACTTATATGTATGTTTGGTTTGTGTTCTGAGTGGCCTGAGCGCATTTCGACACATTATGTGAAAAATAATTTTTTAAGTTGAAATTTAGAGTTGTTGTGATCGATTCATGTTATTTGATGTTATTTTGTTGATTTGAGGCAGGGAGAAAATTTTTAGGATGTTATTATTCTTTTGTGCATGTTCATTAAGGAGCATGTGGCACTCGAAAGAGTTTCAGATGCATTACGGAATAATTTGGAATTGTGGATGCGCAACAGCTGGTGTGTTCTGGTTGCAGGTCTTGCATTTGTGAAGACCTGATCGCAACTGCGAGCCTCACATTTGCAATGTCAGGCTTGCATATGCAAATTTGGGACTGGGGCTGCAGATTTCGCAAATGCGAAGAAGTGGTCGCATTTGCCACCTTGGAGTCATTTTTGCGACTTGGAGATGGGGGCTGGAAACTTTGCTTAGCTCGCATTTGAGATGAGGGGAATCTTTGCATTTGCGAGGATTATGTTGCATTTTCAACTTCTGTGGATCTGATGCATTGATCGCATTTGCGGACATCATAATTGCGAACAAGAGTTCGTAATTGCGATATCTACAGCTAGGTAAAATTTTGGAAAATCAAAACTTAGCTCATTTTACACCATTGTTCAACCCTACACTCCATAGAGGGGATTTCTTGAGAGCTTTTGTTCCCAAATTCATTAGTTAAGCATCTTTAACTAGTTTTCAATGAATTTCAACTACATTTCATGAGTTTCTAACATCTAGCCTATGAATTTCAAGATAGAAATTAGGGGTTTTAGGTAGAATTTATATTTTTGTAAAATTTAGATTTAGACCTCGAACTGAGGACGGATTTCAAAACAAATCACATAACTGGGGTCAGGGTGAATGGGTAATCCGGTTTTGGTCCGAATTTCGGATTTCGACAGAGCGAGCTCGGGGTTGGCTTTTGTTGACTTTTTAAAAAATGATCAAAATTTAACTTATTATATTTGTGGGTAGTTTCTAAATCTTATTTTGGATAGTTTGATTGATAATTGGCTGGATTCGGTTGGTTTGGAGGCTTGTTCGAAAGGCAAAGTCGTGGTTGATTGTGATTTTGTTGCGGAAATAGGTAAATATCTTGGTTACCCTTGATTTGAGGTAAATAAGGTAGAATTGGGTCTATATGTTATGTGAATTATGTGTTGGGGGCGACGTATATACAAGGTGACGAGTGTTTATGCGCGGGCCATGGGATAAGCATGCGGGTGGAATTTGTCTTACTTGTATCATGTCAAATTGCGAGTCGTGTCTACCATGTCATAGATAGATTATAAATTCTTAATTTCTCACTTTCAAATTACTTCTTATATTAAGATTGTTGCGATATTGGGTGATGAGATCATGGAAAGTCGTTAATTAGTTGTTGGCCCTAATTATGGAATGTTCTCATATGACGAGTGGATTTCGATATTATTGTTGAAATTGCTTCCCATCTTGCTTGGTATTGTATTGTTGTGATTGCTTGGTGAGGAAGAGTGAAAATCGCGAAGGGTGTTGTCATTCCTTGTTTGCATATTGATATTTTTGCTAGAGTGAACATGAGGGTAAAGCATGAAGGGTGATGCCGTGCACGTGTTTGCTCTGTTATAATTATCATGTGAGGAGGAGAGTAAAAGTACTAAGGGAGATTCCGTGCAAATCCTTTATTTATACTATATGGTGAGGATGAGAGTAAAATCATGAAGTGTGATGGCGTGCACTTGCATTTATGATATATGGTGAGGATGAGAGTAAAATCACAAAGGGATGCCGTGCAATTTATTGATTTCATTTCTTTTACCTGATACATGGATTGTGAATTTAACTTGGCGGCTTTGTCGCTTATATTGAAAGAGACTTACTTGGTGATTCTTCGCTTATTGTTACGATCGTTACCCTTGTAATATGTCCCTACCCCATTATTGCATTTGATGTTTTACACGTTATTTTTGTTGCTTTATATATATATATATATATATATATATATATATATATATATATATATATATATATATATATATATATNTTGTGCATATATATATATATATATATATGCACAAGTTTTAATAGATGTCTTATCTTAGCCTCGTCACTACCTAGTCGGGTTTAAGGTCGACGCTTACTGATTATATTGGGTCGGTTGTACTCATACTACACTTCTGCACTTCTTGTGCAAATTTTAACGGTTGTACCATCGAAATCCCAAGAGGTACTTTGTGGATACCAGATAGTGACTCGAGGTAGAGTTGCATCCCGTTCGCAGGCCCTAGAAGTCACTTTCCTATTTTATTGTACTTTTTCTATTTTATTTCAGATAATGTCGTATTTCTTTTAATGCTTTATATTTAGCTGAATCTAGACGCTCATGTACTTGTGACACCAGATATTGGGGTGGTTTACGTTATGTTATGGATCAGTTATTAGATATTTATTGCTTTTTTTTTGTAATATCTATTTTGTTGGCTTGCATAGCAAAGTGTCCGTTAGGCGTCATCACGGCCCTGAGCTTGGATTTTGTATCGTGATAAAGAATGACAAACGGTTTAAACTTCAAGAAATCAGATTTAGAGATATTTCATTTGATATATATAATTCATAGCTCAATTAATTATATATAGTCTTACACCCTATATTTTCGTATGTAAAAGTGCATCGGAAGCAAACTAATGTAGAACCAAAAGTGAGATCATATTTGAAAGTATATAAAGTAAGTTAATCATGTTACCTCAGAGATTACAAATATTGAAGATCATGAACAACAAGTACAAAGAGGGTTGGATGGTTCAGAAGCTAGAGGAACTGAAAAAAAATAATGTTTCGTCGAAAGTAGACAACTTGGGAATGTTATAACATGTACTTTTGGGGTGAGACTAGGGAGTTTAATATGATAATTAGGTTATGTTATGAGTTATGTTAGTCGTATGATAGTCGTGTGTTATGTTTTGAAGTCAAGCGAGTTGTGGAACAAAAGTCGTTGAAAGTCATCACAAATTACGTTCATAAGTTTTACTGAAACTTTGGGTCAAATGTAACGACGATTTTCTCCCAATATACTAAGTTTTATGGTGTTTTACACCCATCAAATGCCATATATATGATTCTATTTTCTAAATCATTAAACCGTTTGTGAATACGACATCGGAGTAGAGAGATATGGGCATATTTACAAGACTGCGCCACACTGCTAGGTGACAAGTAGGTGTGTCACCTACTTGCTTAAATGAGAATCCAAAAATGGACCAGTTAGGGTCATCCAAAGAGGAATTTTAGAGTACTATTTCCATCATATATTATACTAATAATAGGGCATAATAACCAGACATAATCTCTACAAAAATCCTCCCAAAAATTTCCCACAAACCCTAATTGATTTTCTCTCCCTTTTAACTTCTAATTTGAGGTAAAACCTTGAGTTTAAAGAATCTATATAGGAGCTATGTTATCCAACAAACAAGGTAAGTTTACTTCTATCTTTAATCCATCTTTCTTGCTAGTGATTTACGGAAAGTCGTTCTATAATTGTAAGAACTCACGGGACGGTGATAGGAAGTCGTGAGTTCGAGATATTCACTTGTAGTGAACTGTTTTGTGGACTATTTTGTGTTGCTTTTGGATTGCGTGTTTTACTATTGTTTTATGGATTTTTGGAGGAGGAATGGTGTGGAGAAACACCATATAAATCCAGGGTGTTGGTCTGGTCGTTCGTCGTAACAATTTCTGGTTGTTTGACACTACTACGGTGGTCGTTTTGTGTATAAAGAGATTGGGGTGTGTTGGGCTGTTTTGTAGTATTTTGTGGTGTATATAAGGTTGGGAAATAATGTATATATGTTTATATTCTTGTGTTGTTATGTTTTTTGTGTTATCTTGAATTTGGAGGAAGTAAGGATTATAAGGGAGATGCTACCCGTTTTAATACAAAATAAGTTTGTCATTCATTGTGCGATAGTTGTACCTTTCGTAACTTAATGGAAGTACTATTATCGTTGTTGTGGATTAAGGTGCGAAAAGGCGAGTTCAACTTGGTTACTGGAAATATTGTGATAGGGTATGTTAAGGCTAAAGCTTTCTTCATTTTGGCATGATATCGTACCTAGATGAGTTTGATAACGAGGAATAAAGAGAAGTTTTTATTCTTGAACTTATGTACATTATCCTAGTCTCATAAGTTGCAGTATTATTCCTTATCGGGGCTTTATATTTGGTTAAGTATTGTATTCTTCAATTCAGAGGGTAGAGGGTCTATATATATATATATATATATATATATATATATATATATATATATATATATATATATATATATATATATATATATATATATANATACTGTAAATATATATATATATATATATATATATATATATTTACAGTATTACAATATTTTCACCACCATCGGCTATAATCGATGGGCAGGCCCCTATTGGGCAACCTCAGATCAGATGGTAAGTTATATACCAAGCTTACTATGGTCAATAGCCCTATGAGAGAGCCCCATAATGGCCGATATACCTATCGTAGTACGGTTGAGCGCCTATGAGCGAGCCTACTACGACCGAGCAGGTACACGTACCGAGCATTATAGGGCCGGACATTTATTTTACTTACTATATTGAGAGAGTTGAGTTAGTATCAACAGGTAAGTATATCTCCAGATCATCTTTGACTCACAGTTACTTTCAGTTATTATATTATCAGTTCAGTTTCAGCTTTCAGTTCTTTTATTGCCTTACATACTCGGTACATTATTCTTACTGACGTCCCCTTTTTAGGGACGCTGAATTTCATGTGTGCAGGTTTAGATAGACAGACAGGTAGACCTCCTCAGTAGGTGTTGCCCAAGTTCAGCTTGAGCGGTAAGCTCCACATCTTTCGGAGTTATCTAGGTATTTGTGTACATATTGCGTATGCATGTTATGGGTAGGTCAGGGCTTATTCCGATTACAGTACATCCTTCAGTAGAGGCTTGTAGACATATCATGTCACTTAGTGCAACATGTTGGGCTTGTAGGCTTTGTATGTATATTTTGTTGGTTTATCAGCCGTATTAGGTATGACGGCCTTGTCGGCCCAACTTTATATCGTTGTTTAGTAAAAGCTAGTTTCCGTTATGTTTTATATTATGCTTCGCAAATTGTCTTACAATGTGGACCCATGGCCAAAGTATGACATTGTACATTCAGAGTCCCTCATTCGCAAGTTGGTACGCTAGGTTAAGTAAGGCACCAGGTGTCGGTCTTGCCCCTAGGTTCGAGGCGTGACATATAGGTAGACATAAATCTTTTGAAGTTAGGTCATGTGCGAGTATGTTTTCTTCTTCTCTTAAACATTTTTGATTTGTTCCAAATTACTTCTCCCCCTTTAGATGTCCACATAACCTTACAAACATGAGATTTCGGTATTAAGAACCTTCAAAACTTTTCAACGCGTGTATATACTTAAGACTTGAAAGAGGATGTAATACTTAGCGAAAATTTTTCCGCGGTGCTATAGGAATAGAAACCAAAATGAAAATGAATTGTCCCGGAAAGAAAATATATTTCTGAAATAAATGTTAGCACGTCTAACATGTATTGACTCTGACCTTATCTCTTTATTTCTTTGTTTCTCTTTTTCCCCCTTCTTCCCATCTTCTTCTTCTCTTCTCTCTCTGATGACTGGTCGGTGTCAATACTGCACTGCTCCCTCTCTATTCCCCTCCCATCCTGCATTTATACGGGGACACAATGTCGGACCCCTGTCGAAATTAGCCAACCTTCCAGTGAAGATCTAGCCACGCACCAGTGCATGTGCCTCTGTCCAGCCGGTTTTTCGGCGCATGCGTCTCCCTCCACGGATCGAGTCTCAAGAACGTATGGCAAATTTCCATTGCTTTTGATAACAAAACTTAAGGCACTGCAATCCGGGTTTTATTGTTCCACCTTTATCTTGATATTTTTCTATTTTAGCATTAACAATATCTTATTTCCTGTTTATTTGATCTTGTCCATATTAACTTTTACTAATTACATTAGCAAGAACTTTGATTCTCGTTTGTTTATCTTGAATCTTTGCTTGTTTGTTTGGCCTCTTGCGTATATCACCTTTCTGGTTTAATGTATAGTAGTTCTGCCTGTTTTTGGTAACTGCTATTTGTAGAATATATTCCCTTTAGTTTGTGTATTTTAATTTGTGGACCTGTTTTAGTGCCTTTCAGTTGTAGATTAAATTTCGGTGATTTATTTTATTCATAAATCCGTCGCTTGTTTTGGGGTAGTGCTTCTGTGTTCTAGGATAGTGCTTGTGTAGTGTCCCTCAGATTATAGTGCCTTTGGTGAACGATGATAGGGTAAGGTCTTGTCCTCGGAGGGAGGGAGCATCATTGCGGGGGATTGGGTGCGAGGGTTAAGGGGGGTAAGAGGGCTAAGGGAGCCACCTGCCTAAGATTTGAGTCTTGTAATATAGGAACTTGACTGGAAATTCTATAGAATTAGCGAAGATTCTCTGGAAGAGGAAGATTTATATAGCTTATCTCCAGGAGACTATATGGGTGGGAGGTAAGGCGCGAGATGCGAACGGGTTTAAAGTATGGTATTCTGGGAGCGCGGGGTGCGGGAACGGGGTTAGTATTTTGGTTGATAAGGACCTCCAAGAATAAGTGGTAGAGGTTAGGAGAGTGACAAACATGCTGATGAGTATATAAGCTAGTTGATGGTGGATTTACATTAAACATAACTAGTGCGTACGCACCCCAAACAGGCTTTGATGAGGAAGTCAAGAGTCGTTTCTGGGAGGATTTGGATGAGATGGTGTGTGGTAAACCTGTTGCTCCCAAACGCACACGTAAGTATACGTGGTCGTACAAGTAATAAAATGATAAATTGAGTGTCGAACCCACAGATACTTGTATCAATTACCCACTAAATTTACCAAAATTATTATTCAGTCAAGCCAAATTCAAGTTCAAGAATGTGATTATACTAAACTATAATTCTAAGTAATAACAAAATTATCAAGTAGCAAATTGATTTTTGTGTATTCAGTAGAGACAAATAGTCCAGTGTTGTGATCGATTCACCATTCATAGTGTGTTCTAAATAACTCTCCATTTCATACCATTCACTCGTGGTTGCTAATTAATCGATAATTACCCTCATAGCCTTCTCCCGAAGTACTACTCGCCTATTTAAAATAGATTAACGCCTATATTCCTATGAAATCAATCTAATAAGAATGCATTAAGATTAGGATATCTAATTAAGCACAGTAACTAGGTATATTCATATCCTAACCACAAATCCGACCTCCCCCCTAAAAGTTAAGATCGCGCTATCTTCAATCCTTCTCTAATCTATACACGACTTTCCCAAGCATAGTATAGATAGTAAATGGAACCTAACTGTTGGCCAGACAATTACGCAATTAATCACATGATTGAAGAAACAACCATATATTAGTGAATTGTAATCAAGGTTAAGCTAACATTAACCAACAATATTCATGGCTAGATCACAACCCCAGAACAATGGGCTTTTAGCCATTTATGATAATAGCAAACAAATTCATAAGTGTTGAATAATTGAAAATACTAGAAAAAGATGAAGAAAACTGAGATCTCCTCGCTTCCGAATGTTTCTCGTGTGTACTATCCCTCAAAAGTGGCATCACCCCCTTCACAAATAAGTTTAGTCTTGCTTTTATACGTGTTGGGTAGGTCTAGGGCAGAAATAACCGTGTCCCGGGCAAAATTGGAGAAAATCCATGCCACTGGTGCCTGCTCTGCGCCAGGCACCCTCAATGCCGCTGCTCATTTTGAGTATACCGTTTCTGGCGCCACAGGTAGCTCAAGGCACTGCATGTGGGGCTACACTACCCAACTTTCCTGTTTTTGTCCGTTTTGGCTCTAATTTTGCATATTTTGCCCCCGATTACTCCCGGATCATTCCTGCACATAAAAACACCTCAAATTAATATAAATCAACACATTTCTCATCGTAAATATATGAAACAAAAGTAAAATATGAGCCGCTATACACACAAATATATATACTTTAAGCAAAACATCAATACCACACACTGAGAAGCTTTTCATTGGAAGATATTTCAACGGACACATTGGAGTGACATCTGGGGGCTATGATGATGTTCATGGTGGTTTTGGTTTTGAAGATAAAATTGGAGGGGGAGCATCACTGCTGGAATTTTCTAGAGCGTTTAATTTGGTGATAGCAAACTCAAATTTTTCGAAGAAGGTGGAACACTTGGTCACCTTCTGGAGCTCGGTGTCCAGGATCCAGATTGATTATCTATTATGCAGGAAGCCCGGTAAAGTTCTTTTCATGGACTGCAAGGTCATCCTGAGTGAGAAGCTCACGGCCCTTCATAGGCTCCTAGTCATGGACCTTGGGATCACAAGGAAGAAGAGGAAGAGAGCGGTATATGGCCACCCTAGGATCAAGTGGGGAGCCTTTACTGAAGACAAAGTGTAGGAGTTAGGGGTTAAGTTGCTGACTATTGGGTCTTGGAGGAGTAGTGGGGATGCGAGTGTGATGTAGACTAGAACAGTGATGTGCATTAATGAAGCTGCCAGAGAGGTTTTAGGGGTCTCGAAGTGTTACTATGGTGGTCACAACTGATAGTGGTTGTGGAATGGATATGTCCAAGGAAAGGTGAACACCAAGAAAGCATCATATCTGAAGCTAGTGGAAAGCATTGGCGAGGAGGAGAAGAGGCCGAATAGGGAGCGATATAAGTTGGCTAGGAATGAGGCAAAGTTAGTAGTTACGACGTCTAAGACTACAACGTTTAGTCGTTTATATGAATAACTTGAGGGTAAAGTAGGGGATAAGAGATTGTTTACGCTAACCAAGGTGAGATAGAGAAAGTACCGTAACTTAGACCAATTGAAGTGCATCAAGGATGAAGAAGGTAGAGTTATGTCGGATGCTGCACATATTCGTCGAAGATGGAAGACTTACTTTCATAGTCTCTTGAACGAGGAAGGAGACAGAAATATTGTTCTGGGTGATTTGGGATTCTCCGAGAGTTGTTGTGACTTTGGTATTGTAGGCGGATTAGAATTGAGGAGGCTGTGGGGGCTATGCGTAAGATGAGCATGGGCAAAGCGACCGGGCTAGATGAAATCTTGGTTGACCTTTTGAAGAGTGTGGGCAAGGCACGCTTGGAGTGTCTCACTAGGTTAATCAATTTAATTTTTAGGACTAAAAAAGATGCCCGAAGAGAGTGGAGATGGAGCATGATGGTTCCTGTGTACAAGAATAAGGGTGATATCAAAAATTACAAAATTTATCGGGGTATCAAGCTACTTAGTCATACTATAAAGGTGTGGGCGAAGGTGGTGGAGCTAAGTGTGAGGAGAAGTGTGTCTATTTCTGAGAACTAGTTCGGGTTAATGTCGGGGAATTCGATTACGGAAGCCATTCACCTTATTAGGATATTGATGGAACAGTATAAGGAGAGGCAGAGGAACTTGCATATGGTGTTCATAGACTTAGAAAATGTTTACGATAAAGTTACGAGGGAGGTTCTGTGGAGATGTTTGGAGGCTACAGGGGTACATGTGGCCTACATTAGGGTGATTAAATTCATGTATAATGGAGCGAAGACCCGGGTGAGGATAGTGGGAGGGGTCTCGGATCATTTCCCGGTTGTTATATGGTTGCATCATAGGTTGGCGCTCAATTTTTTTTTGTTTTCCCTTGTGATGGACGTAATAACTCGCCACATCCAAGGGAAGGTGCCGTAGTGCATTTTATTTGCAGACAATATTGTTTTGATTGATGATATGTGAGATGGTGTTAACGTGAGGTTATAGGTGTGGAGACAGACTCTAGAGTATAAATGTTTCAATTAAGCAGGTCCAAGACAAAATACTTAGAGTATAAGTTTAATGGTGCTACTCAAGGAGTGGAAGGGGAGGTGAGGCTGGATTCACAAGTCATCCCTAGGAGGGGAAGTTTTAAGTACCTTGGGTCTATTATACAGGAGGGTGGGAAGATTGACGAAGATGTCACACGACATATTGGAGCAGGATGGATGAAATAGAAACTTGTTTCCGGTGTTTTGTGTGACAAGAAGGTGCCACCAAAACTTAAAGGTATGTTTTATAGAACGGTGGTCAGACCGGCTATGTTGTATGGGACTGAGTGTATGCCAATCAAGAGCTTCCATGTCCAGAAGATGAAGGTAGCAGAGATGAGGATATTGAGATGTATGTGCGGGCACACCAGGTTAGAGAGGATTAGGAATGAAGTTTTTTTGGGACAAGGTGGTGTGGCCCCTATTGAGGACAAGATGCGGGAAGTAAGGCTTAGATGGGTTGGACATGTGAGGAGGAGAAGCACAGACGATCTCGTAAGGAGGTGTGAAGGGTTGACATTGGAGGGACTTAGGAGAGGTAGAGAAGGCCGAAGAAGAGTTGGGGTGAGGTGATTAGGCATGACATGGCGCAGCTACAGCTGACTGAGAACATGAACTTTGATAGGAAGGTGTAGAGGTCGAGCATTAGGTTAGTAGGTTAGGTAGTCTAGATTATTCATACTGCTATTATTAGTACGTACTCTCGCATTTGGTTGGTATTAGGTTTCTTTGACTACCTGTCATTTTTTGCATTTCGATCATATTACTATCTTGTTATTTATGTTGCTTTTACATAGGTTCTCAGTGTTGTCCTGTCTTGTTTTTCTTTTTATTACTGTGGTGCTTATATTTTCCTGAACCGAGGGTCGATTAGAAACAACTCATCTATTTCCACATGATAGGGGTAAGGTATGCGTACACACTGTCATCCTCATACCCCACTATGTGGGATTATACTAAGTATGTTGTTGTTGTATACATGTTAGCACGTGTATATACACCGCACTAAAATTAACTATGTAGGATTATACTAAGTATGTTATTGTTGTATACATGTTAGCACGTGTATATACACCGCAAGAAAATCAACTAGCTTTTAATGTTAGTCAATATCTTTGGAGGAGGTATTAGTTACAATGTTTTAGATAGCCTAAAGGTGTAATAGAATTCCTGAAAAAATTAAGTGCACAAATAATATTTCGAGACAAGTTCAGAGATTATTATGTATTTCTTTATCTCCCTTCATTTTAGAGCAGAACGTGAGTGTCAAGAAGGTTGGAGTCAGCAAGTTAAGGAGTTCATTATCTAAATAGTTAATTAATTATCTGAAATTATCTAGTAAACTTATTTTTTTATTTATAATAAAAAAGTCACATAATTATTTTCATAGGACTTCAAAAGTCAATCAACTAGGTTTCTCAAATTTTCGGCGGCCAAATATATGTTCCACCTTCTAGATTATCAATCTTTACTTTTAATATTTTTTTTAGTATTGTAGTTTATTTTCTCTTTTTACTCTGTATTATAAAATTAGTAAAAAAGGAAAAAAGAAATCTGAGCGAACTGCATAAATTGTTGAGACTATAGTTTGTAGTTCGGAACTGCAAACTATGTATATATCAAATGCCACTGAACTAACCCGAATATCCCTTTAATCCTCTGTTTAAACTATTATTATCTAACTAGTTTTAATGTACGTGTGTACTTTGTCTCAACGAGTAATTCTTTTTAAATCACATAATATTATATTAAAAATTATATTTGAGTTATAAAATAAGTGCTTAAACACCTGAAGTTGATGAAAAAAATAATTGAGCACAACAAAAAAAATTATTGCAATAACTTATCTGTATCAATAATTTTAATAATAATAACAACAACTCAAAAATTTTGTTTACATAATTGAGAATAAAAGAGTAAAAGAGTTTAAAGGATATATTTCATTCATATAATACAAACAAAAATTATTTAAACTAGAGATATATTTATAACATACATTAGATATGCTTAAAACTTTGCTCAGTTATTTTGTTCCAATATTATATATGCCACAAATTATTTCCTTCTTTTTTACTTTATAAATAATAATAAAAAATATATAAGTAAGTCTAATTTTAGAGTAAAAAGAGGAAAAAATCATTATATTAAGAAAGTATTAATAATAATAGAGGTCGATAATTTAGAGACAAAATTGGTATTTGCCCACAGAAAATTTGAGAAATTTAGTTGAGTGACTTTCTGAGTGCTATAGAAATAGTTAAATGACTTGCCACAAACAAAAATAATATGACTTTATAGGTAATTCAGAAAAGTTGAGTGACTATTTGAGTGATGAATTCGCAAGTTACAAATTGCCTCAAAGTTCCGAAAAAGAAAGATTACGCTTAAATATGTCTAATGCATTTACACAATATGAAGAGGAAGTATTCATTTAATTTAGAGAACAACACATTTTTTATGGTCCAAACCAGACACGGGATTTCATCGTATGTTACAGGAAATCAACGAGTTAGGAGGCATCTTTGAAGATAAGTAACTTTAATAATTAAATATAGTTTGATATACATGTATTTGCAATTGCAATCTCAACAAATTTAATTTGTTCTACTTAAATAATGGGGAAAAGAATTAGGCTTGGAGAATCGAATAAAGTTTTGTATAAAGTGCAATTAAAAATTTTAAATACATCTCAAACTTAAGCTGTTAGGGTACCCATCTGGAATTTTAAGTGAAGGCACGTAAATCATTCGAAGCCTAATGCTATCCTTGATGGAATTATTAAAATAAGTGCTTAAACTAGAATGCAAGATAATAGAACTTCTAAGATTTGGACAGATGCCCAAATCATTTGAATTGTCACTTTTCCGAATTAAACTAAAGTAGCAGTAGTAGATATGAACGTTAAAAATAAATAAATAAATAAAAGCAAGATTGTTTTATATATATTTATTATTAAAGTAGTAAGAAATCTTACTTCCACCAAATATTTCTGTCTAGTACTCTATCACCTTTAATCCAACACTAATATCTGCTAATGATTATCTCATCCTCTCTCTTTTTTGTCTTTTTTTAAGAAGAATAGCATAGCTCTTTGTTGCAAACGCACTACGTAGTATTCAAAGTTCACTTTTAAATAAACTGACTATAATAAAGAGTGATGAAGAAAATAGTTGGAATGGTCTAGCTGTTTCCTTCTAATTTTTCAATGACCGTGTGTGGTTTCCCAGAAGGATATATGGAATATTGGTTGTTATTTTTTTTCTCACCAATTGAAAACACAGACTCATTTAAGCCAAAATGCAGTTTTGTTGAGATAATTGTTTACTACTTTAGGATTAAACAACAATTGCAAGCTTCTTTATGGTGTAAATATTAATTAGGAACTGAGAATACATGAAAGAGAATGTGATTTTTTTGGTCATTTGAATTTATAGGCTCCATTAAAAGAGCAAATGCAGACCTCTCATCTAAGTGTATCTGTAAAGTTAATATTGTGGTAAATTAACTAAGATTTATATAAAACAAAACATGACTTTTCTAAAACCACTTTAGAAGACCCGACACTTGTCGAATGATCTAGCTCTTATAGAATATTTTTAGCCCATGTAAAACAGCCTAACAAAGTTACACTTTGGACATTTCACACATTGTTTATTAGTAGTGGTTCAATTGATTTTTTTCGTCACAAATTTAGTTATCATTTTAAGTAGGCAGATACAAGTTAAAAATTGGTACTATGTATATATTGGTTTATGAACACACTTGATACGAGGAATATATTTGGACCAATGGTTAAAAGGTTTCGTATATAATCTCGTTGTCTTTTGTTAATTTTTGGAATTCCCCTTAGAGAAAATCTAAATCTTTCGTTTGGCCCAGAAAAGAGAAATTTACACCAAAGTGAATTGAAATATTACTTGGCTATTCTACAAACATTCTAAAGCAAATTAAAGAAAGGATTAAAAAATGTTCCGTAATTTGAAGTACAAGAAAGAAGGTGGTAGAATAGGAGGACAAGACATAAACAAAAAATATATAATGCTTAGGGTTTAGGAAGAATCCTTAAAGCTAGACAGCTTGCAAGCAATGTTCGTACTAATGTTCCGAGTCGTGTTTAAGCTTAATTAGCTTTAGCTTTTATTAAGTAATAATTAATTTTTATTAGTAAAATGGCCTCTTTTAACAGCCAATGTCATGCATGTATTCAAACATTCAAAAAGTGCCTTAAAGGTTTCTTTTGACTCTTTTGACAGAGTGTTTTTCTAAAACAATATTCACAAGTACTCCCTCCGTCTCATAATATGTGTTCAGGGGCGGCTCAAGCATATGCGGGGTCTAAAACTAAAGTTTAATATGATGCCTACATTTTTAATTTAAAAGAAAATTATGATATTTATTTTTATTTGAAGTCTATTCTTCTAACTTTTTGAAATACAAAGTTGTTAATAATCTTTTTTATAATTGATTTTCTCTAATTATTTTTATTCAATTGACAATATAGCTAACTCATTTAATCTTTCTTGAGATATTGTTAATCTTAGATAAGATTTTATAGAGCAATAAAGTATAGAACTATTAGAAGCTTAAAAAGTATTGTTGAACAGTGGAACTAATGAAATCTTGGAGAAAGTATCTTGAAGAGAGAAGGTGAGTAAGAATATTAAAAAGAAAAACAAAAAATATATAGGAGTTTCTGAAATATGAAGAGATTGGGGAAAAGAAAGATTGACTTGGACATATTAAGAAAGAGAAGTAAATTTTGTATACATTATCTAATGAAGGAGTAAAATTGAAACCTTGAGAAAATTATTTATGTACCTATTTTTAAATATGTCAAATTATTATTTTATTTACATATCTAAAGAGCTCTATTTCCTTTTATATTAAGAACTCTACTTGTGTATTAAAAGTACTAAATATTATTTTTTAAATACCAGTAATCCTATTATTTTTAAAAAATGGAGCCCTCCAAATTTGGGGACCTAAGGCACAAGCCTTACCCCTCATCACGTTAGAGCCGGCCCTGTATGTGGTTACTGAAAATAGTTGTCTCAAAGTATTTGTTATTTTAGAAGTTCAAGACAAAATTGATTATATTTTTCTTTTTTATCCTTAATAATCTAGTGCATTCGCATTTAGCAAAAATATAGATAATGTGATTGACATAAATAAGAAAATATTTAATAAGGGTAAAGTAGTCAAAAACTATTCTTTGTGTGCAAGAGAATCACGACACATATTATATTATGAGACGGAGAAAATAGCTACCTTATACTCTATTTATTAAGAACAGATTAAGCAACCATTAATTTATGGTAACTTGTCTAATTAATATCTGCTTAGTTAGGCGCATTATTGACAAAGGGGGTAAAATATTGTAAAAGCAAAAATAATTTGGTACAGTATCTAGATGTGGTTGACTGTTTCATATTGTACGATTGGTTTGAATGACTATAAAAAGTGTTCCACCTAAAAAACAAACTTTAGTTTTCTTGGAAGTAAACAGCAGTATTTAAGTAATTCAAATATTGGTTGGATCCAACTTCTAGGTGTATCAGTCACTCTGCAATATTCTTTTGAGTTTTTGACACCTAATGAGCTAATTACCAGAATTTTATCAGTAAATTCAAAAAACCATTCTAAAATTTTCCAGATTTAGATGACTTAGAACTTTTTTTTAATTAAAACATGTCGTTTAAAAAATTTCTGATTTTGATTAATGAAATGTCCAAAAAATTACAAGTGTTTACCAGTACTAATTTTCCCGAGGAAGTAGGTGATGATAAGTAGGTAGATTTATAGCCGTTTAGCCAAGCTTCTAAAATCAACTCATGTGTTTTTCTCAAAAGCACTTTTGGTGAGAAACAATTTATGTTTGGCTTAAAATTACCTATAACGTTATGTAACTGTTTATGATTTTCTTAATTTAATGACATAAAATTGCAGTAATAAATATTTATAACCGGTTAAAATTAACAGCTAGAGCAGAAGAAGTTAAACTCTAACAAAATTACGAGGGAGTATTTCCAAAGTGTGCAGAGAGAAAATTCGAAAAAGAGGGATCCTCATTCTTCAATGATGGGTTGAGAAATAAAGAACCCCTCAAAAGTTGGGTTTTTTGGTACCTTAGGGAAAAACAATTCCATTAAGTATATATGTTGGTCAGCTTTTGGAAGCAATGGTCCAAGTTTTTAACCGCATTCTCTCTCTAATTTCACTTCATTTACTCACCACCATTTATCATAATTTAAAGCTTTTCCTCTCCAACTCCTTAGATTCTCCAACCTAGCTTCTATTATTCTTCTCCCCCTAACAGCACTACTATAAATTCAGTTGAGAGCTTCACTCCCATTGAAACCAACAAGCTATCAGCTCCCTGCTTCTTTCTTCTTTCATCCAAAAGAAATACTTCTTACATATCTTTTTTTTTTCTTCATCAAGCTAAAGCCATGGCAGGCAAGAAGAGCTCATCATTCTCCTTCTTTAATATTTTCAAATCGAAGAGCACGAGAACACGAAGAGGAGATCAAGATTACTACAAGGATGATTGTGTGAAGGCTTACAAAGTGTGGCCAAGTGATGAAGATAGAGGTCAATGGGTAGCTGAACCGAGAATTGATGAAAAAGCTTCTACTTTCATCTCCATTAGGACAGCTAACTGGAACGTGGAGTAACTTTGAAGCTTCCAGCAAAATATCTACTATAACTAAGTATAGAACAAGATTAAACATCCCCATTAATTATAATTACATCTGCTTCCCCTATTTGTCAAATGCATTATGTTTCCATAACTTGTAATTTTTTGTTAGCTAGTGTGTTAGGTTTTCTTATTAGTCTGTACAAGTGCAAATAACACACCGATTAATGTAAAGATTTGTTTATATTCAAAAGATCATGTCTTCCGCTTCATCTACTTCTTCTCTTACTTTGTGCGTATCGTAATATATGAGTATATTTCATTCCGTAGTATTTGGAACAGGGGGAAGAAAAGCCCCAACAAAGATGTCAAAGATTTCTTAATGTTCAATAATACTCCAGTATAATACTTTCATCTTCTAGTCTTCTTGTTGAGTAATATGATAAGATTAGAATCATATTTTTTTCTTCTTAACATGACTGGTATTTTGTCTGTTTACGCTGCTTTAGTACTTATACACCTAAATCCTTAGTATTCTGTAGAGGATTTTCTGTAAGGAAGCCACTAATTATAACAATGTTGGATGTTGTCCGAAAAACTTGCCAATGGCAGTTATTGAAGATGTGGGTGAACTTTCTGACGGCCATTTAATGTGTTTTGTCAATAAATTAGTGATACCAACAGGAAGATTAGTGATGATGATCACAAATTTTCAATGAAAGTTCTTAGGAAGTTTCTACTCCATCCGTTTCAATTTAGACGAGGTAGCTTGACTCGACACAGATTTTAAGAAGAAAAAAATAAGACTTTTAAAATTTGTAATCTTAAAAATTTAATGGGTAAAAACTTTTTGGGGTCATGATATTTGTGTGGTTATAAAAGTTTCCCAATAAGGGTAAAATGAGTAAAATGAAGAGTTTAAAGTTGAATTATTTCTAAATTTAGAAATGTATCATTTATTTTGAAACAGACTAAAAAGGAAAGTACATCATCTAATTTGAAACAGAGGGAGTATAATACAACAATAACATAACAATATACCTAGTATACTCCCACGTAGTGAGGTCTGGGGAGGGTTGTGTACCTGACATTATGCTTACCTTGTGAAGATAAAGAGGTTGTTTCCAATAGACCATCGGCTCAGGAAAGCATAAGCAACACATTAATGAAGAGAAAGACAAGAAGGGAAAACACCGAGAAACCATGTAAAAGCAGCATAAAAACAACAAGATAGTAAGATTGATGAGAATGAAAGAAATGACACGTAGTCATAGATACCTAATACCAACAAAATGCGGTAGTACGTACTAATACTACTAGGATGAACAATCTAGACCACCTAACCTACTACACTGATTCTCGATCTCCACACCTTCCTATCAAGGGTCATGTCCTCGGTCAGCTGTAGCTGCGTGCCTAATCACCTATCCCCAATTCATCTCTGGTCTACCTCTACCTTTCTTTAGTCCCTCCAATGTCAACCCCTCACACCTTCTCACCGGGGAATTCGTGCGTCTCCTCCTCACATGTCCAAACCACCTAAGCCTTGCTTCCCGTATCTTGTCCTCAATATGTCCACACCCACCTTGTCGCGAATAACCTTATTCCCAATCCTACCTAATCAGGTGTGCCAGCACATCGATCTCAAAATTCTCATCTCTTGTACCTTCATATTACGGACATGCGAGCTCTTGATTGGCCAACACTCAGCCACATACCACATAGACGGTCTGACCACCACTCTGTATAGCTTACGTTTAAGTTTTGGTGGCACTTTTTTGTCACACAAAATAGCCGAAGCGAGTCTCCATTTCATCTATCTCGCCCCAATACTGTCACGACCTAATTCCAGAGTCATGATGGCGCCTGCCGTGGAACCAGGCAAACCACCAATTTATTCTAACTAAATTGCAATTACCAATATAATATCTTTTCTAACGAGTCTGAAATCAATAATAGTAATAATAAATCAAATTTTTGGGAAACCAATTTATGAAATTCAAAACCCAAATCCTACTAACCCCGGATCCAGTGTCACACAGTCATGAGCTGCTAGTACTTAATACAATCAAAAGAAATGACTAACATAGTCTGAAAATAAAAACGAAAGATAGAAAGGAAAGAGAAGATGAGATCACGGTCTCCAGCTGCTACCTAGTCAACTCTGATGAAACTGCTGCTACTCACTGACCCGAGCTAAATTCCACTGTACCTGGATCTGCACACAAGGTGCAGGGGGTAACGTGAGTACACCAACTCAGTAGTAACGAAACAAAACTACAGGCTGAGAGGTAGTGACGGACTAAACCTCTGATAATTGAAACAACAGTAAATAACTTGGACATGACAGTAATATATCAGGAAATAGACACGGTGCATCAGTATATGTCTCTAACTCTGCATACTAGCATGAATTCATATACAATCAAGAATGATGTGTACTCATTAATTAAGCTCTCATAAGGTGGTCCACTCAGTACTAGAATACGGCCTCCCGACCCAGGGAAGTGCATCCCGGGTATTACATAAACACAAGTGACATAGTCACCAAGTACTGAGAAAAAAGGCCGATCCAGCCCCCACGGAGAAGATCCATCTCCGGAACATAATAACCACGGAGAAAATCCATCTTCGGAACATAATGCTCGGACAAATCCATGTCCAGGGAAATCCATCCCTCAATATTTGTGCGCTCACTAGGGGTGTAAAGACTCCGGAGGAGCTCCTTTCAACCCAAGCGCTATATCAAGCCAACGAAGGCATGATTCCAGGATCGCTGCGGTGTGCCGCGCGTGCAGATCGTGATGCCTGAGACAAAGTTGTTGACAACGGACCTATTTCTATCTCTATAGAAAACTAAGTCATTTTTCCTTGTATTACTAGAGTAGTTTTATTCCATGTACTTTCATTATGTTTCTCTAGCGTAGTTTTATCTATTCCTGTAATGTTGGTTTATTTTTTTTAAGCATTATTAGGGGCGATCAAGCAATCAAAAACTTTCTAGCAAGCAATTCTTCGTACTGGTGTCTCTCCCCCTCGACAACACATTTCCTTCTTTTGTAATAGCTTTCATTAATGCAATCAAGCTTTTATACAATTCTCTTTACTGTGCGCTCAATTGTTGGAATTGGTTTTCCGGCACGACACTGACAATCTCGTCTAGCGTGCAGATGGGACCTCATTTGGCGGACAGCAACCACCCTGACATCGGTTGCTTAGACTTTCTTCGCCCTTCCAAAGAATCTCAGGAAAGCGTCGCGTAACAGTTGGTATCAACTCCAATGAAAACTCTATTCGCTGCTCAATATCCACTACCGGGTCCTAGTGTACCTGAATTTGCACACGAGGTGCAGGGGGTAAAGTGAGTACACCAACTCAGAAGTAACGAACCCAAACTATGGGCTGAGAAGTAGTGACGGACAAAACCTCAAAATTTTACAATAACAATATACAGAATTTAGACATGCTAACAATTTATCAAGATGAATAAATATGCCAGTATACTATACATGCCATCATAAAATATATGTATGAAACCAGTGTGTATATGCACATAGTGCTCACAGCTCTCCCACAGAAGTCCACTCAGTACTATATATGGCTCTCAGGCCCCGGGAAGTTTCATCCTGCAATATGCATAAACACCGGTGACCGTAGCCCCTCCGTACTGAGGAAAAAGGCCAATCCAGCCCCACAGAGAAAGTCCATCTCCAGAATACAACACTCGGACAAGATCCAAGCCCATGGACGATCCATCCCTCACATAACATCCACTTCGGACAAGATTCATGTCCAGGGAATATCCATCAATCACATCAATGCGCTCACTAGGGGTGTAAAGACTCTGGAGGGGCCCTAGTGGCCCAAGAGCCATATCAAGCCAACGAAGGCATGATTTAATATCGTTGCGGTGTGCAGTCCAATCTCATAACTGTCTCAATAACAGGCTCCAAGTCTCACTCAGTCATTACCTTCCAGTCTCACTCGCATGGATCACAAATACATCCATCGGCCCGAAACAATGATAAGTATGCATATGATTAACAATACTGAGACTGAGATATGAAGTGATATGCTATAAAAGGACCGAGTACATGAAAGCATTAAACATGAATAGAGACAGCAAGAATCGACCATTCCGGTCTGAACACATCGGCGTGAAGACTTAACATTTATACTTAGCATGATTTCTATTGCGTTCAAGGTAAATACCACCTTCACAGTACAAATATCAACCTGAGATACCATTAGACAGTGCCATGGGATGAGCCAGGCTACAAATATTCGGTAAACACCCGCATGCCCGTCACTTGGCAAGTGTGTCACATTAATTAACATCAAATATCAAATAGTTTGGGGTTTCGACCCCTCAGTTCCAAATTTGGAAGCATTACTTACCTCAAAACCAGCTAATACACTACTCCGCAGTGCCCTTGCTCTAAATTTGGCTTCTGAGTGCTCCAAATCTACCAACAATCAGATGTATATCATTATAATATGCTAAGGAACTAATCCCAATCGAAATGTATTAAAAATACTCAAAAATCCCTAAATTGGTCAAACCCGATCCCCGAGCCCATGTCCTGAAACTCAAAATTTTTATACCAAACTGTTCTTCATAATCTCACGAGTCCGTACATATAAATAACACTAAATTCGGAGTCAAATTGACCCCTTAAATCCCCATTTTAAAGACTCTTAATCCCAAGCCCTAATTACCCAAGTTACACTGATTTTTCCCTAATTTCCACCATAAATCCGACCCTTAATCACTTATAAACGAGTTTAGAATCCAAAAATCTTACCTTGGTGAAGAACTATAGAATCCCCTCTTCAAAACCCTTCCAAAAACTTCAAACCCGGATGAAATATTGAGAAAATGGCTAAAATTCGCGAAGACACGTTTTTATAATTTCTGTCCAGTGGGTCCGCACCTGCGACCAATTACTCGCACCTGCGGAACCGCACCTGCGAATCCCAGGTGCGCACCTGCGGAAAATCCCAAGGATCCTAACTTCCGCACCTGAGATCGACCTCCCGGACCTGCGGCATCGCAGGTGCGACAGTTACCTCGCACCTGCAGAATCCCCTCACTCATCGCAGTGCCACGTCCACTCCTGCAGAACCGCACCTGCGGCTCCCCACTCACAGGTGCGAAAACACCAGCAACAGAACATCAGTAGTGACAAAACCATTCCAAACTCCCCGTTAACCATCCAAAACGATCCTGAGCCCCTCGGGACCCCAACCAAACATACCACCGCACCATATATGATCATTCAAACTTAGTCGAGCCTCCGAAACATCAAACATAACAACAAAACCTCAAAAACACATAGAATTCAATTCTATGAACTTTGAAATTTCTAAAATCCTCCAACGATGCCGAAACTATCCAAAACAACTCTGATTGACCTGAAATTTTGCAGACATATCCAAAATGACGTTACGAACCTGTTCAACTTCTGGAATTCCATTCCGACCATGATAACCCATTTTCCAATGCCGACCAAAAATCACCAAAACTAACTTTCGCTAATTCAAGATTAATTCTACACCGGACATCACAAAAATATTCTGAACACACTCCTAAGTACCAAATCACCTACCGAAGCTATCCGAGCCATAAAATACGCATTCCGAGCTCATTTACCAATAAGCCAACTCTCAGTTGACTTTTCCAACTTTAAAGCTATCTCTAAAGGCTACATGATTGAACTCTCACTACAACCCTTCAATTTCAAGCCTATCGACCCTAACACATCAATAACAGAATAACCAACCTATGACGAGTCAATAACAGTAATTATAATGCAGGTTCTACGTAACGCCGGGTTGGGTCGTCACAAATACGATGTGTGACATCTTCATCGATCTTACCAATCCCCTTGAGTAATAGAGCTAAGGTACTTAAAACTTCCTCTCCTAGGGATGACTTGTGAATCTAGCTTCATCTCCCCTTCCACTCCCTGAATCACACTACTGAACTTATACCTCAAGTATTTTGTCTTCGTCCTGCTCAACTTGAGACCTTTAGACTCTAGGGTCTTCCTCAACACCTCTAACCTTGCATTAATTTTGTTTCGCGTCTCGTCAATCAATAAAATATCATCTGCAAATAACATGCACCACAACACCTCCCCTTGGATGTGGCACGTCAGCACATCCATCGCTAGAGCAAACAAAAAAGGGTTGAGTGTCGACCCTTTGTGCAACCCTGTCATTACCAGAAAATGGTCTGAGTCCCCTCCTACTTTTCCCACCTGAGTATTCACTCCATAATACATGTCCTTAATCGCCCTAATGTAGGCAACAAGCACACCTCTAGCGTCCAAATATCTCCACAAAATCTCCCTTGTGACTTTATCATAAGCCTTTTCTAAGTCGATGAATGCATGTGTAAGTCCCTCTTCCTCTTCCTATACTGCTCCATCAATCTCCTAACAAGGTGAATGGCTTATATAGTCAGACGTCCCAACATAAACTCAAACCGATTCTTGAAATACACACACTCCTGCTCACCCTTAGCTCCACCACCCTCTCCCAAACATTCATATTATGGTTAAGCAACTTGATACCTATATAATTATTGTAATATTGGATATCACCTTTGTTATTATATAAAATAAACATCGTGTTCCACCTCCACTCTTCGGGCATCTTCTTTGTCCTAAATATTACATTATATAACCTAGTGAGCCACTCCAAGCTTGCCCTGCCCCCACTATTCCAAGACTCGACTAGGATTTCATCCGGCCCGGTCGCTTTGCCCTTACTCATCTTATGCATAGCCCCTTTGACCTCCTCAACATTAATCCACCTACAATACCCAAAGTTACAACGACTTTTGTAGAGTTCCAAATCACCTAGTACAATGTTCCAAATCACCTAGTACAATGTTCATAACTAAACTCTACCTTTCTCTCACCTTGGCTAGCCTGAACACCCTCTTATCCCTGCCTCAACCCTCGAGTTCTTTCTATAAACGACCAAATGCTGCAGTCTTAGCTGCTGTGACTGCTAACTTTGCATCCTTCTTCGCCAATTTATACCACTCCCTATTTGTCTTTCCTCGTCTACTCTTTCCACTAGCTTAAGATACGTCGCTTTCTTGGTTTCCGCTCTTACTTAAACCTCTTCTTTCCACCACAAGTCTCCTTTGTGACTACTAGAGTAGCCCTTCGAGACCCTCTATACCTCTCTAGCAGTTTCCCTAATGCACTGCTCAGTCGTGGTCCATATAATGCTCGTGTCCCCACTACTCCTCCAAGTCCCCCTAGTTAGAAACTTAACCCTCAACTCTTGTGTTGTGTCTTCCGTCAAGTCTCCCCACTTGATCCCTGATTGGCCATACACCTCCCTCTTCCTCTTCTTTTTCTTGATCTCAAGGTCCATGACCAGTAGCCTATGAAGGGTTGTGAGGTTCTCACTAGGGATGAATTTGCAATCTATGCAAAAACCTTTATCGGACTTCCTGCAGAGTAGGTAATCAATCTGGGTCTTGGCCACCAAAATCTTGAAGGTGAACAAGTGTTCCTCCTTCGGAAAACTAGAATTTTCTATCACCAAATCAAACGTTTTAGCAAAGTCCAGCAGAGAAGTTCCTCCTCTATTTCTATCTCCAAAACCGAAGCCACCATGCACATCATCATACCCCCTAGAGGTCGCACCAATGTGGCCATTAAAATCTCCTCCTACGAGAAGCTTCTCAGTGTGCATATACCACGCACCATCTTATCCAAATCCTCTCAGAAATTCCTTTTGACTTCCTCATCCAAGCCTTCTTGGGGTACGTACGGACTGATTATAATCAATGTAAATACTCCAACAACTAACTTAATAGTCATCAGGATATCATTCACTCTCCTAACCTCGACCACTAGTTCTCTGTCATCCTTATCAAGCAAGATACATATCCCATTCCTGCCCCTCGTGCTTCTAGAGTACCATAGTTTATACCCTTCCACATCCCGTGCCTTAGCTCCTACCCACCTAGTCTCCTATACACAAGTTATATTAATCTTCCTTTCTTGAGAATCTTTGCTAACTCTGTTTCCGGTCAAAGTTCCTATGTTCCAAGACCCCACTCTAAGCCTGTTGGCTCCTTTATCTTTCTTACTCACCTTTCACCCCCACCCCCTTCCCCTTGAGGATCCCCCCGAGGATGACTTTACCCTACCATCGTTCACCAAAGCCACCATAATCTAAGAGACACTATGCAAGCACTACCAAAACAAATGACAAATAAAATGTTAGTTTGAGTGTCTTTCTGAATTACTAAAGAACTTGGTTCTTTACCTTACTCCCTATGCATAAGCGAGATAAACAGTAAACTAAACACATTATTTTTTACATATAAAATCACCTGACTCAAAGGTGAAAAAACAACGACCTACCACGTATGATTTTAACTTTAATTTCACTAAAACAAATTAGCCAAACGTATTGATTACAAGACCTGTGAATTAATACCCTCTAGTTCTCCTACTTCAACTATTTGACTTACAAGTTACTCTAACATGAAACTCAAACCATTACTTCAACTTACTTAATATGTATGACACTTGATTACAACTCGATTTCCTAAAGAACATTCACTAACTGACTCAAGAAGAACACTAAGACTCATAATAGACTTGAGTGTTGAAAACTTAGTTCTACGGTTGATGTGCAAAAGGATGGTCTCAGCAGTCCAAAAAGATAATATTTTAAGTTTCCTGGGCTCAAAGATCTTCTAGGAGTCCTATGTATAGTTAGCTTCTCATTTGTTTAGACTCCTACAGTTTCAAGAACTTAATAATTCTTGTGACTCTTGTCTATCACTTATGCAAGCATATCTTCAACAAACTCGGACTCGAGTAACTTTGTGAAAAAGTTACTTCCTTGTAAGAATCTTTAACAACGACCTTGAAGACCTGGTTCTTAGAGAATTTCATCAGCTACATTGAGGACTTGGTTCCTAGAGCATTTCTTCTGAACAAACTTTGTTAATCATAAAAACCTCAATACTCAAAAAACTCTCCCTTTTTGGTGATGACAAACTTTGTACGCATAAAACTAGGTAATCATCTCATCAGAAACACACTATGGCCTAATTCAGAGCAAGTACATCAAGTATACAACAAACATATCAATCACCCCTAACTATATCTTCCCCCTTTTGACATCATCGGAAAAAAAACAAAAAAATGTTAGACAGTCCAAGCATAGTTAATGCAAGATTCATGGTCATCGAGGCTACAACACAAGCTCTAGAATTATTAAGACAAATAAACCATGATGATGATAAAACCATGTGGGAAGCATGAAAATAACATAATTCATTAAGTAGTGTCAAATTAACCCAGGGCCTTGAATAACAAAGTTAGACCAAAATAAACTGAAATATCATGCATTCTACTCAGAACTAGAATAAGAAAAAATCACCACTAGGTTAACAAAACAAATTGAAGACAGAGGGTAAAGGACCAGGGTCAGGTGTGAGAGGAGGAAGGGGTCAAGGCTTTAACAAGGGTGGAAATCTATTGGGCATGGGCCTCTGTACTTTCTAACCTCCTTCCTAAGTTGCCTGGTTTCTTTCCTCAGCTCATCATTATCTTCTCTAAATTTAGCATTCTCTTCAAGAGCCAACTCCAACCTCTTAGAGAGCTCAATTACCCTGCTGCTACCAGGTAATATAGTAGAACTTATTGGCCCTCTAGCCTTGATCTCCGCATATTCACACTGCTTGAGTGTAACAACATCGATAACATCAATGTGATTCCCAAACTTCAGCTCAAGCAAGGCAATGTTGAGCTTGTCAACCAGCCCAGTTAGCATAAATCCATAAGGCATAGCATGACTAATCTTGGAGGTGTCTACTGCCCTTTCCATGTGATGAATCATCAGGATGGGAAGGTTTATAGCTCTACCTATATCCAGCAATTTCATTAAATCCATGTCAAGAAGGATAACCTCATGCCTCCTCTCAGATTTCTGCAGTATGTAGGTGTGCACAAAGTAAAATAGTAGTTTGTGAAAATGACTCATATCAGTCTTGTACAACTTCTAGGGAGCTTCCAACTCAAACTTTTGAGAAAATTTCCTGGTAACTACAATGCATGTGTTTACATCATTGTCTATGATTGGTCACTTCTTCTTCAGATACTTGTCAAATCCTAGGGAAGGAATGTCCAGTAGCAGCCCAAAGTCTTTAGCATCAAACTACATATCAAATTCCCTTGCAAAACTCTTGACCACCTTGCCATCAAATTGGAAGTTTGCATAAAAATCAACTACACCAGGCACACACACAGGGGGAAATGGCTTAACAAACATATGTCTCCATCCCTGCAGTTCAAGCTTTTCAACTAACTGGATACCCTTCTCATCTGTATTTGCAAGTATCTTCCCATTCAATACTTTAATATTTTTGAATTTAGTAAGTGATAAGTAGGGATTTGGAATACTTATTTTCACCGTTTTACTTTTGTTTTAGCTCAAAAATGCTTAATGGTATTCTCGAAAACTGATTAAAATGGGCTTTCTTGAAGGAATATTGAAAAATGAGCCAAAGCAATGAAATACAACTCAAGAAGGAGTATTTTTTTAAAAGGACTTAAACCAAGAAAAAAGAGCAAAGCTCGGACCGCACAATATTGAGTGCGGTCGCAGACCATGAAGGGATTCCTATCAGAGCTCCTTCGCAAAGTGCGGACTGCATAATAATTGTGCGGCCAAAGAATATGAAGATCAGAGAGTTGGAGTTCTAGTCCATGAAGAAATGCGGACCGCACTATTATTGTGTGGTCGCAGAAGTCCAGAGTGCGGCCGTACTAAAAAACGTGCGGTCCGCAGATTCTGAAGAAGCACGACCGCAATTCAGAATTGTGCAGCCGCAGAAGTCCCTCCTGTCAAGCTCAGCTTCAAAGTGTGGACCACACACAAAATTATGCGGCCACAGAACCTGCGAAAGGGTAATTTTTTCCGAAAATTTCAGCTATTATAAATAGTTCTTTTTGTCAAATTTAGGTCAAGTTTGAACTTCAGAAATTAGATAGTCGTTTTTACTTACTGCTTTGGGAAACTTTGTGATAGTTTATCTATTTTACATTGGATTTTCATCCCTTTATCATCTAATATGAGTTTAATCTTCTTTTCTTCTTTAGATTCTTTATTTTTATCCATGAGTAGCTAAATCTCTAGCTAGGGTTGTGATCTAACCCTAGTGTGGGTACCTAATGGGTGTTTGATTTAGGGCTTGTTTAAGGATGGGTGTGTGATATTTAGTCTAGTTATTGGTTTAATTTAGGAATTAATGATTGGGAACATTGATTCATGTCTAATTGACTTAGTCTCTACTTGAGAAAAAGAGACTAAGTCTAGGAAAACTTGGCGAACAAGAAATTGGGATGAACTCAAGAAATTGATAGTCCCAATTAAAGGGTTAAATTTTGAGATAGTAAAACCCGACTTGAGCATATATCAATAGTTTTGTGAATTACTCATTTGGACTTGAGAAAGCCAAATTAGGCAAAACCACTCTATTACCGAGAGGTATCGCGTGGGTAATTGCGTTTTGAATTCTATATTACACCCGTACCAACGAAACTTGCCTAAATCCCATAACCCGTTAGGTAAACACCTAGATTAAAGTCACAACCCTAGATCTTGTATAAACTTAAAAAAAAACAACACCAAAAATATCGTTACCTAGCTTTACATTTTCAAACAATAGCTCAATTTTTGAAGTAGATCAAAACAACAAATTATGTGGAAATGCATTTTAGGCATGTTATATTCTTAGTCCAAGTATATACCTAATCCCATATAAGCTCTCTGAGAAATCGACCCCGACTCCAAGTTGGGATATTATAATTGCATCGACCGCTTCACAATCCAATTAGTGGTGTGAATTTGGGCGACATCAAATTTTTGGCGTCGTTGCTGGGGAGCAAAAAACGTATTTAGCTATATATATGGTTTTGTGTGTGACTTGTCTTCTTTTCCTTCTGGATTACTAACTTTCCTTGTGAAACAATTGTAGGTACAAAATGTCTCTCAACGATGATCCTCTCGGAAACATTCCTTTGGGGGAGGATGTGGATGATGACCAAGTTGATGAGGTTCCTCTTGAACCTCAAGAAAATAGGCGAGGCTGACTACCTCAAGAAAATGTTCCCGTCCCTCCCCCACCTTCACCAAGAGCGGCTCCATACCGGATGTTGCCAAATGAAGGATACACAAGTGTCATAGTCCCGCCTCCCATTAAGACGGTCAACTTCCAAATCACTAATGTTATTCTCACATTGCTAGAGAAATGAGGATACTTCAACGGGGCTCCGAATCAAAATGCATACAAAAACTTGAAGGGTTTTGTGGACACTTGCTGGGGGAGTAAACAGATGAACGTCTCTGAGGATGCTCTAAGGTTGAGGCTATTTCCCTTCTCTCTATGGGGGAAAGCCTGGATTGGTTAGAATGATTGCCAAACCATTCTATCTGTACGTGGGATGAGTTGGCGGAGAAATTCATTTCCAAGTTCTTTTCTCCCAATGAGCCTTTGCACGTGGGAGAGGTACCGTACCATGGTGAAAGAGTGCCTGAACAATGACATGGCTGAGGCTATGATTCAACAAACATTCTATAGAGGGATCAATACTACCAATGAATGTGTGATCAACGAACTTGCCGGTGGAAATTTCATGACAACGCCATATGTCAAAGCTTGTGAGATTTCAGATGAGATGGTAGACACTTTATCGATGTGGCAAAGTAGAGAAAATGTTCCCAAAGGTGACCCTAATATGATTCACCTACACAAGGAGTTGCATGATCATGGGCAAGAAATTGCCGAATTGACGACCAAAATGAATCAATTAGCAAAAGCTCAACTTCAACAAGTTCAAGGTCCTAAGCAAGTAATTGCAATGGAAGGTTATATGGTTGTGAACAAAAGAAGGCAAAAGGGTCAACAAGTGCAAAACCGTGTGGAACAATATGTGCAAGATGATAGTGGGTTTGACCAAGATGAATCATACAATGAACAAGAGGAAGAAGTGCAATATGTGAACAGATACCAAGGGCAAAGAAACAACTCTCAAGGTCCGAATCAACAACAATGGCGAACCAAAACCACCAAGGCAATAAGTCTGGTGGTAACAATAATCAACGTAATTGAAACAATCAAAACAACCAAAGCAATTGGAGTGGAAACAATCAAGGATATTGGGGAGGCAACAACCAAGGAGGTTGGAGTAATAACCAAGGGAATCGGGCATCGGGCTTTCAAAGGCCCCCGATATATCAACAACCAAGCAATCCACCTCCTTATCCGTCTCATAGGATGGGGCGAATAGAGAATATGTTTAAACAAATGATAGAGAAAAATCCTAACTCCAATGATTAACTAGCCTCTCAAAACACCTCAATCCGCAATTCGGAGGTTCAATTAGGGAAAATCTCTCAAGCTTTAAACACTCGTCCTAAGGGGGAACTACCTAGTGACACGGTGGTGAACCCGAAGGATGGGAAAAATACGGGACATGCCATGGCCGTAACCACATGGAGTGGAAAAGTCGGGGGTGCAACCACCTCTAATGAAAGAAGAATTATGGAGGATGATCAAGTGATTTAAAAAGATAAGATTCCAAGCAATGTGGTTCAAGATAATAACGAAGTGGAATTGATATTGATGAAAATCTAGAGGAGACTCAAGAATAAGTGAGCCCGTCTAGGGAACACATTGTTGACATACTGGAACCGGTAGTGCCAAAGGCTAAGACACCAATGTCAAGGCCTCCTCCTCCATACCCTCAAAGGCTTGCCAGAAAAAATGGCAAGAACCAATTCAAGAAATTTATTGACATGATGAAGAGCTTATACATTGATGTTCCATTAGTTGAGGCCTTGGAACAAATGCCCAGTTATGCAAATTCATGAAATATTTGGTGATAAAGAAGAGTTCGATGAATTGTGAGATCATAAAGATGACATATCAAGTGAGTGCAATTGTGCACTGAATGGCTCTGAAATTAGAAGATCTCGATGCTTTCACAATCCCTTGCACCATTGGAAGCGCCGACTTTTGCCAACGCTCTTTATGATCTAGGGGAGAGAAAGACTCACATCTATGAGGTTACAAATGATGAATCTTACTATGAAGAGACCATTGGGTATTATTGATAATGTGTTGGTTCGTGTTGATAAGTTGATCCTCTCGGCGGACTTCGTGATTCTTGATTGTGAAGTAGACTATGAGGTGCCTATTATTTTAGGTAGACCTTTCCTTGCTACGGGGAAGGATCTTATTGATGTGAAAGCCGGTGAGCTCACCTTCCGGGTGGGTGATGAAAATATGGTTTTCCATGTGTGCAAATCTATGAGGCAACCGAATAGCAATGAAGTTTGTTTGTTTGTTGAATTAGTGACCGAGGTGACTATTGATGACGCTAGTGCCATGATGAATGTTGATGATAATTTGGAGGCCGTATTGCTTAATCATGATGATGATGAGAAGGATGGCTATGTGGAATGTGTGAATTGAAAGGAATGGGGTCGTACACTTATGAACCCCAAAAATTGTCCTTAGATCTCGAGAATCGGAAGATTCCTCCAATAAAGACTTCAATCGAAGAGCCTCCCACTTTGGAGTTAAAGTCATTGCCCCCACATCTCAGGTAAGAACTTCTTGGCCCGTGTTCTACTTTACAGGTTATTCTTTCCTCTTGCTTGACTAACGTGCAAGTAGACTCTACTTTGGCGATGCTACAAAAGAGGAAGAAAGCTATTAGATGGACATTGGCAGATATTCGGGGCATAATCCCCGCCATTTGCATGCACAAGATTATTTTGGAGGAGGATGCCAAACCCTCCATTGAACATCAAAGAAGATTAAATGAATCAATGCAAGAGGTGGTGAAGAAAGACATCATAAAGTGGTCGGATGCCGGGGTTGTCCCAAAGAAAGAGGGCATGATTGTGGTCACCAATGACATGAACTAGTTTATTCCTACAAGAACAATGACTGGGTGGAGAGTGTGTATGGACTATCGCAAGCTCAACAAAGTCACAAGGAAAAATCATTTCCCACTTCCATCCTTGATCAAATTCTTGATAGGTTGGCCGGTTGTGCTTTATATTGTTTCCTTGATGGATATTCCAGCTAATAATCAAATTCTTATTACTCCGGAAGACCAAGAGAAGACTACTTTCACATGTCCCTATGGTACTTTTGCATTCTCGCGGATGCCGTTAATGCACCGACGAATTTTCAACGGTGTATGATGGCTATCTTCATCGACATTGTGGAGTATTTTGTTTAGGTTTTCATGGATGACCTTTCCGTGGTCAGGAATTCTTTTGATGATTGCTTGAAAAAATTTGATAGGATCTTGGCAAGATGTGAGGAGATAAACGTGGTATTGAATTGGTTAAAATGCCACTTCATGTTCGAGGAAGGGATTGTCCTCGGCCACAAAATTTCAAAGCATGGTAGTGAGGTCGACAAGGCCAAGCTAGAAGTGATTTCTAAACTCCCACCTCCTACATTCGTGAAGGGAGTGAGGAGCTTCTTGGGTCATGCGGGGTTCTATTGCCGATTCATCAAAGATTTTTCCAAAGTGGTGAACCCCCTGTGTAAGCTTTTGGATAAGGATGCCAAGTTCCATTTCAACGAGGATTGCATGAAGGCATTCGAATTTCTTAAGTTCAAGTTGACTACTACCCCTATTATTACTGCATCGTATTAGAGCTTGCCTTTCGAGCTCATGCGTGATGCAAGTGATGTGGCGGTCGGAGCAGTTTTGGGGAAACATACCAACAAAGTCTTCCATCTGGTAATACTATGCTAGTAAGACCAAGAATGATGCCCAAGTCAATTACGAAGTGACCGAAATAGTGCTACTTGTTATTGTCTTCTCTATGTAGAAGTTTCACCCGTAATTGATGGGTACAAAGGTGATTGTCCACACCGATCATGTGGAGCTTCGATACTTAATGAGAAAAAAGGATTCAAAGTTAAGGTTAATGAGGGGGGTGCTTCTATTGCAAGAGTTTGATCTAGAAATTCAGGACCGCAAAGGTAGTGAAAACCAAGTGGTGGACCACTTGTCTCTCTTGGAGGAGGACGGGAGGCCACATGACAGCCTTTAGATAAATGATTCCTTCTCCGACGAGCAACTTCTAGCCATTTCAATGACCGGGATGCCATGGTTCGCCGACTTGGTAAATTATCTTGTGAGTGGTATCGTACCGAATGAGTTCTCTCCAAACCAAAGGAAGAAGCTCAAACGGGATTGCCTTGACTATTATTGGGATGAGCCGTATCTTTTCTGAATTTGTACCGATGGTGTGATTCGACGATGTGTACCGGAGGAAGAACAAGTGGAAATTCTTGAGGCTTGCCACTCTTCACCATATGGTGGTCACCGTGGTGGAGATACAACGGCAACAAAAGTGTTGAATTGTGGATTCTATTTGCCTACTATTTACAAGGATGCTAGCGATCTCATCAAGTGTTGTGATGAATATTAAAGGGCCGGTGGTATTTCCAAGAAAATGAGATTCCCCTCACCGCTATCTTAGAGATTGACATTTTTGATGTGTGGGGTATTGATTTCATGGGCCAGTGGATTATGTGTCAAAGTGGGTTGAGGCCGTGGCTTTAACCAACAATGAAGCTCGAAGTGTGCTGGCATTTTTGAAAATGAACATCTTCACGAGATTTGGTACTCCAAGGGCCATTTTAAGTGATGGGGGATCGCACAATTGAAACAAAGTTTTTGATACCTTACTCACCAAGTATGGTGTCACTCACAAAGTCTCGATCCCCTATTACCTTCAAGCAAGTGGGAAAGTGGAAGTATCCAACTGGGAAATCAAGAGTATTTTTTCAAAGATAGTGAATTCCAACCTTACGGATTGTTCGAAGAAACTTGATGATGCTCTTTGGGATTATAGGACGGCATACAAAACACTGATTGGTATGTATCTATACCGGTTAGTGTTAGGGAAAGCTTGTCGTCTTCCGGTGGAAATTGAGCATAAGGTGGGCATTAAAGAAGCTTAATCTTGAATGGGATGTCGCCACCAACTTAAGGGTGGCACAATTGAATGAGATTGATGAATTCCGGTACCATGCCTATACAATTTTGTCCTTATATAAGGAAAAGATGAAGTACCTTCATGACAAGTACATCTGGAACAAGCAGTTCAAAGAAGGTGATCTTGTGTTATTGTTCAACTCTCGCTTACGGATGTTTCCAGGAAAATTGAAGTCTAAGTGGAGTGGTCCGTTGGAGGTTGTGAATGTGATACCCTTTGGTGCATTAAACTTGAAAAATAAAAATGATGAAGTGTTTAGAGTCGATGATCAAAGGGTGAAGCATTATCTTGGCAAAGTCCATCGTATTAGAGCTTGCCTTTCGAGCTCATGCGTGATGCAAGTGATGTGGCGGTCGGAGCAGTTTTGGGGCAACATACCAACAAAGTCTTCCATCTGGTAATACTATGCTAGTAAGACCAAGAATGATGCCCAAGTCAATTACACAGTGACCGAAATAGTGCTACTTGTTATTGTCTTCTCTATGTAGAAGTTTCACCCGTAATTGATGGGTACAAAGGTGATTGTCCACACCGATCATGTGGAGCTTCGATACTTAATGAGAAAAAAGGATTCAAATTTAAGGTTAATGAGGGGGGTGATTCTATTACAAGAGTTAGATCTAGAAATTCAGGACCGCAAAGGTAGTGAAAACCAAGTGGTGGACCACTTGTCTCTCTTGGAGGAGGACGGGAGGCCATATGACAGCCTTTAGATAAATGATTCCTTCTCCGACGAGCAACTTCTAGCCATTTCAATGACCGGGATGCCATGGTTCGCCGACTTGGTAAATTATCTTGTGAGTGGTATCGTACCGAATGAGTTCTCTCCAAACCAAAGGAAGAAGCTCAAACGGGATTGCCTTGACTAATATTGGGATGAGCCGTATCTTTTCTGAATTTGTACCGATGGTGTGATTCGACGATGTGTACCGGAGGAAGAACAAGTGGAAATTCTTGAGGCTTGCCACTCTTCACCATATGGTGGTCACCGTGGTGGAGATACAACGGCAACAAAAGTGTTGAATTGTGGATTCTATTTGCCTACTATTTACAAGGATGCTAGCGATCTCATCAAGTGTTGTGATGAATATTAAAGGGCCGGTGGTATTTCCAAGAAAATGAGATTCCCCTCACCGCTATCTTAGAGATTGACATTTTTGATGTGTGGGGTATTGATTTCATGGGCCAGTGGATTATGTGTCAAAGTGGGTTGAGGCCGTGGCTTTAACCAATAATGAAGCTCGAAGTGTGCTGGCATTTTTGAAAATGAACATCTTCACGAGATTTGGTACTCCAAGGGCCATTATAAGTGATGGGGGATCGCACAATTGAAACAAAGTTTTTGATACCTTACTCACCAAGTATGGTGTCACTCACAAAGTCTCGATCCCCTATTACCTTCAAGCAAGTGGGCAAGTGGAAGTATCCAACTGGGAAATCAAGAGTATTTTGTCAAAGATAGTGAATTCCAACCTTACGGATTGTTCGAAGAAACTTGATGATGCTCTTTGGGCTTATAGGACGGCATACAAAACACTGATTGGTATGTATCTATACCGGTTAGTGTTAGGGAAAGCTTGTCGTCTTCCGGTGGAAATTGAGCATAAGGTGGGCATTAAAGAAGCTTAATCTTGAATGGGATGTCGCCACCAACTTAAGGGTGGCACAATTGAATGAGATTGATGAATTCCGGTACCATGCCTATACAAGTTTGTCCTTATATAAGGAAAAGATGAAGTACCTTCATGACAAGTACATCTGGAACAAGCAGTTCAAAGAAGGTGATCTTGTGTTATTGTTCAACTCTCGCTTACGGATGTTTCCAGGAAAATTGAAGTCTAAGTGGAGTGGTCCGTTGGAGGTTGTGAATGTGATACCCTTTGGTGCATTAAACTTGAAAAATAAAAATGATGAAGTGTTTAGAGTCGATGATCAAAGGGTGAAGCATTATCTTGGCAAAGTTGATGATGGCCACGTCGTGGCGTTAATTCAGTTCAAGTGATTGATGGTAATTTGCGTCATGCCGCGGCGTTAAATCAAGCGCTTCTTGGGAGGCAACCCATGTTTATTTTCATTTATCTTTTTCTTTTTTTTAGATAGGTTTTGTTTTGAGCTAACTGGTTTTGAAGTGAATTGCAGGAATGAGTGTGCATTACAGGTACAATGCTCGAAAAAAAAATGGCCAAGTGTTGAAAAAGTGCGGACCACACAAAATTGATTTCCACAGTAGAGAGGAGTCTGTGGCTACACAATTCTTTGTGCGGACGCACAATTGGAGACCCAAAAATACAACTCTCTGAAGTTTGGAATTGTAGAGAAATGTCCATTCTGCGTCCGCACTTGAAATTGTGCGATTCACACAAATTTCTGCAGCCGCACTCACTTTTGTGCGGACCGCAGAGCTTCAGCTAAGGGACAGGTAAAGAGCGCAGACTGCACTCAAAATTGTGCGGCCGCACTCAGTTGCATTTTTTACCTGATTTGGTCAACCTATAAATATGTCCTCATAGATCTATTCACAACTTTACACACTCTGAGGACCTAAGCTAACATAGTGCACACAAATTGTTTCACCCTCCACCTTCAGTTCATCAGTTTAGATTCATGCATGCATCCTTCATCACTGGTATGTTCAGTTCATGTTTACATGTTTCAATTTTCTTAGTTTTTGTTCTTAAGTATTATAGTTATTTTTAGGCCTAAAATGTCAAATGTTCTTCATATGTGCTTAAAATTGTGTGGGTAATATCATATGCACTCTTTGAGAGCTGGGTAAACCATGTATCATGATTAATATTCCAATACCATGTCTTAATTGTGCAAAATATTACAAAACCTAAGTCAGTGTCATTTTATTTTGAATTATGCGACCTCACATGAAAGCGCGTGGTCCGCAGATCCTGTGTTAAGGCAAAAAGGTAGGCATGCAATGTGTAGACCGCACTCAAAATTATGCGGTCCGTATAAAAATGTGTGCGACCGCACTTTGAATCTTCAGAGAACCAATAGTCTGATTCCTTGTTGTGTGCGTCCGCACTCAAAATTTTGTGATCCGCACTTCAAAATTGTGCAGCCCGCACAAAGCAGTCTACGGTCGCACTCAAAATTATGTGGCCGCACTTTCTCATCTGTGCACTATTTTTCTGTAACTGTTAACAATGCTTCTGAACTTTAATTGACTTATGTGCCTTATATTGCAGACAATGGTTCAATCACGAGGTAGAGGTGATACATCTAAAGGGAGGGGTGAACCCTTCCGAGGCCGAGGCAAGGGTACTCACCCTTTTGGAGTGCAGAAGAAAGAATTGGCCAAAAAACCAACCACAGGAAGAGGTAGGCAACAGAGCCCTCAGAATACAACTCTTACATCCCTTCTAGGGAAGCCTCCGAGGGGCACTCAATAGAGGAACAAACTGACACCTAGTCCCAACCATCGCAATTCCTTGGGAGATACCAACTCCGCAACGAACCCTCCACCACAGCAAGTTCTTCTGAGGGTTCAGATGCTGGTAGCCAGGGCTTAGAGCCCTCATCTACACACACTCTCTCTACACCAGATGCAGTAGATGATGATGATGATGTTCCTAATGATGTTGGAGGAGGTGACACTAGAGTGGGTGGCCTAGAGAGGTCGAAGAAGAAGGAGATATATGAAGATAGATTTGTGAGTTTGACAGCCTTCACAAAGTTTAGAGAGTGGTGGCCCTAGAGATCGCTCACACTTGAGAGACAGTTCTTATTGATGGATTTGGATAAATACAATCCAAATGACTTAAGCAGTTCAGGGAGCACAAGGGATGGATGTGGTTCACCTAGAGTGTTATGGATGCCAAAGAGCACTTGGTACGGGAATTCTGTGCCAATGTGGCACACATCAAGAATGGTACTGAAGTGACCAAAGTGAGAAATTTGAAGGTCAGATTCTACAAAAACACTCTAAACACTTACTTGGGATTAGAGGAGGTAGAGGCAATCCAGTACATAGAGAATCTTGTTATGGGTGATGCAGCTCGCCCTTGGCTAGCAGAGATCTTGGATTTTCAACGACAACCTCTACCGTGGATCACAACGGGGGTTTCTATTTCACGATCCACCCTCAATTTTGAAGCAAAAGGGTAGCAAACTTTTGTGTGTAGCCATATTAACCAAGCCAGAATGAGAACAATCTTCCAATCCCCTGAGCAGTTTTTGTGGCATATATCGTGGTCGGGTTCCCAATCAATATGGGTTCCATCATGTCGGCCAACATGTCAGTGGTTGTCCGAAAAGGTGAAGCTCCTACCTATATCCCAGCACCCTCACAGAATATCTCATGGATGCAAAAGCGGGGTCGAGGAGTTTTGATACAAAAGTGCGGGCCAAGAAGCCCTTCTCATGGTACTCCTTGCAAGTTCCGAGAAACCCAAAGTTCAAGGGTAAGGAAATTGACACCGTGGGCTAGTCTGATGAGCCATCAGTGGTGGTTACAAATTCAGATGCTGAGCCTTCTACAACTCCTATACCTTCTACAACTGCCATGCCTTCCACAATAATCGGTCCTTCCACTTCTATAGCTTACATGCCACCACTTTCTTCTTCTATACCATCATCATCGGTACCAGTACCTGCTTCATCCACATATCCGCTCACTGCACTGCGAGTCTCCCAGACATTAGCGAGTCTCAACAACTGGATGCAGACAGCTACTGCAAAGTTGTCTAACATATCCAGTGTTGTTGCAGCACAATCTTCTACCCCAGAAGCACCACAGGTTCCTCCGTAGTGAAGGAAACATTGAAGAAGATCCTGGACAATCAGAAAACCATTATGGATACACTGGTGGCACATGGGGGAGCTATAGAGAAGTTGGGCAAACAGGTGAAGAAGATGAGGAAATCTCAGGCCTCGAAGAAAGCAATGGATTGATTGAGAAAATAAGTGACCAAGATTGCATTAACTGGTGATCGCCCATTTGACTTACTGATGGAGACAGATCCATCAGTACCAGTAGACCCAGCAACACCATGAGCAAAGGCACCAGCTGCTAGCCTGACGAGCCAGACCTTGTTGCCCATAATGTTGAGGAGGTGCTTCAGATGTTCACCAACCCCGTTACTCCCCGAGCAGAGGATGATGAGATGCAGTTGGAGGAGCCCGAGGGTGGTGATGATTCCATGCACACTGATACCACACTCTCTTTACTCTCTACCCTTCCTTATTCTGATTTTTGTTAAGCGTTGAGGACAATGCTTATTTTTATTCAGGGAGGTGGTCTATTTTTGTTGATTTGATGACATTGGCCTGTAATAACTTTAGTACTCTTTTTTTATCTTTATTTTCTATTTCATTATGTATATGTTCCTCCCTCTCTTTTGATGTATATATTCTATTCCCCTCGGTTTCTATATTTATTTGTCTTACTTTGAGTAGTTCATTTCGTAGCTTCTTTATTTTGTTTTCTTAGTAGCCTAGATTTTTATTCACTTTAATAGATTCTTTTTTGATTTGGTAGCTTCTTTTTAGGTTTAAGTGAGCAATAAGCCTTTGGTTTTCTTAATGCCATGGTTCTTTCCAAAGGTGGGTTTTGTATGAACAAGGTGGCTCTTCAGAACGATGGATGGCGTGACAACCTTCTTAAGGGGGTGGCACCAACACACTTAACAACACGCTTATGGTTAAAAACAAACTTTTCGGAAAGAAATGGCTCTAGTTAGTGACCTTGTGACTCTTGTGTTGACTTAGGCAATCATCGAGTGGTTTAGTTGAACCATTAGCAATGTTCAATATTGAATACGGTTTTTGTGGGCCCTCGAATCTATCATCTTTAACAATCCAACTGTGTGAGAGGTGAGTTGTTTTGTTGCAAGCCCAAGTACCCGTGCGAATGGTCTAGAACTTGCTCTAAATGTGTTTCTAGGCAAAGTTATAAGTTTTTCTTGGCTTGAGAAGTGATTATAGGCTCTCCTTGAACCATTCTGAAACATTCCATGGCCCACCAATGATGTTATCCCTAGTCAACCTGCTTGAGCCTAAAGCCTTTTTCATTTGACAACCATGTTACAATCCTTTGCCCATTTTATAACCCTCTCTTGGCACCCGAGCTTTGTTTAGCACTCATGAAAAACAAATGGCGAAAACATAAGTTTGGGGTAGAGACGAGTAGTTTGAAAGTGGTATCAAGGCACAAGAAGAGAAGCGAAATGAAGAAAAGGAAAGTCAAACAAAATATAGAAAGAACAAAAGAAGAACACAAAAAGAAAGTGAATAATTTGAAGGGTTTAAAGGATTCAAAAGAAAGCAAAAGTGCAAAGCATGGAGAAAACAAAGAAGGAGAATATGAATATCATGATCAAGAAAGAGCGATGTCAAGTCTCTCTAGTTCCCCTAAGGAAAAAGAAAATGACTCAAAGAGTCAGCAAAGCATGGGCCAAAAAGAGAAAATTGAGTGCTTACGAAAATATGCACCCGTTATATTCCAACATTTCTCACCTTAGTCCAAAAGCCTTAATTACATGCCCAAAAATTCCATACATGATTTCAAGCCGAGTAAGATTACATTAGTGGTGATCTACATGAGGGGTAAGCATATGGTACTTAGAGCCGTACTTGTGACATTCTTTTGAGAGTATTGAGCGAACATTTCATAGGACATTGAATTGAGTTATACATTCTTAAGTGAGATGAGCTAATAGAGAGTATATGAGGAGGAGTTTGGGATCCACATTGACCTACATGAAAGTGCGAACTTCCTTGAGTCAAGTCATGGCCTTGTTAATAATTTATGAGTGTGTGGGTAATTATTGGTCCCAATTGATATGTGTCTGATTCAACTTAGGCTAGCAGAAGTACCTTTTTTCTTGAGAAGGTGGAACTTACCTTATTTTTTTAGGACAAGAAAAAGCTAAAGTTTGGGGGAGTTGATAAGTAGGGATTTGACTACTTATTTATACCTTTTTACTTTCATTTTAGCTCAAAAATACTTACAGGTATTCCCGAAAACTGATAAAATGTGCTTTATTGCAGGAGTATTGAAAAATGAGCCAAAGCGATGAAATTAAACTCAATGAGTATTATTGGACAATGACTAAACCCAAGCAAAATGAGGAAAGTGCGGACCGCACTATATTGAGTGCGGCTGCAGACCATGAAGGGATTCCTGTCAGAGCTCACTCGCAAAGTGCGGACCACATAATAATTGTGCGGCTGCAGAAGATTGAAGATCAGAGAGTTGGAGTTCTAGTCCATGAAGAACTGCGAATTGCACTATTATTGTGCCGCCGCAGAAGTCCAGAGTGTGGCCGCACTCAAAAATGTGCGGTCCGCAGAATCTTAAGAAGTGCAGTTACAATTCAGAATTGTGTTGCCGGAGAAGTCCCTTGTGTCATGCTCAGCTTCAAAGTGCACACCACACACAAATTGTGCGGCCACAGAACCTCCGAAAGGGAAATTTTGTCCGAAAATTTCAGCTGTGTATAAATAGTTCTTTTTTTCAAATTTAGGTCAAGTTTGAACTTCAGAAAGTAGATAGCCATTTTTACTTACTGCTTTGGGAAACGTTGTGAAAGATTATCTATTTTACATTGGATTTCATCCCTTTATCATCTAATATGAGTTTAATCTTTTCCTTCTTTAGTGTCTTCATTTTTATCCATGAGTAGCTAAATCTCTAGCTAGGGTTGTGACCCAACCCTAGTGTGGGTACCTAATGGTTTTTTTTATTTAGGACTTGTTTAAGGTTGGGTGTGTGATATTTAGACTAGTTCTTGCTTTAATTTAGGAGTTAATGGTTGCAAACAATGGTTCATGCCTAATTGACTTAGTCTCTACTTGAGAAAGAAAGACCAAGTCTTGGAAAACTTGGCTAACAGTAAATTGGGATGAACTCAAGAAATTGATAATCCCAATTAAAGGGTTGAATATAGATATATTAAAACCCGACTTGAGCATATATCAACGTTTTTGTGAATTACCCATTTGGACTTGAGAAATCTAAATTGGGCAAAACCACTCTATTACCGAGAGGTATCAAGTGGGTAATTGTGTGTTGATTGCTAGATTATACCCCGACCAACGAAACATGCCCTAAAACCCACAACCTATTAGGTAAACACCTAGGTGGAAAAACAACAACACCAAAAATATCGTTATCTAGCTTTACATTTGCAAATAATAGCTCAATTTTAGAAGTAGATCAAAATAACAAATTATGTGGAAGTGAGTTTTAAGCACGTTACGCTTAGTCCAAGTATATACATAATCCCATATAAGCTCTCTGAGGAATCGACCCCAACTCCAAGTTGGGTAATTATAGTTGCATCGACCGCTTCACAATCCCAATTAGTGGTGTGAATTTGGGCGACATCAGTAAGCCTGTCAACCACAACAGGTATAACCCTCTTCTTATTTCCTTTATTGTCCTTCTTAGATATGGAAGTTGCCCTGGCAAGTTTAAAAATCTTCCTATTTAATGTTGGTTACTTGGCCTGCAGAGAAGGATCAGACTCATCCTCTTCATCCGGCTCAACTACAACTTTCTTTCTTGTTTTCTTGGAACCTCAGAATTATTTGATGATATGTTCATCAACAACCTTTCTTTTGCTTCTTGTGAGAGCAGTCCTAGCAGGAGGAGCCACTTCTTTTCTTGCGGGAAGAATTGATTTAGTAGATCTCACAAGGGTCGTTTAGGCCCTTTTTGCTACTTCAGACAAGGGCAAATCATCCTCATCACTGCTGACCTTCTCATCTCCAACAAATGTGTTAACAAAGGCCTAGGTTCTTCAGTGCTTTTCTCTCCACAAGCTTCTTCTAAAGGGGCCATGATCGTGTTCCCAATAGCCATAGATCCTTCAGATTCCCACTGGTACTTTCTTCCTCACTTTCAGGTTTAGTACTCTCACTTTCACTTTCTTTTTCTTCTTCATCACCCTTACTCTCAGAGCCACCTTCTCCCTTACTTTATTTTTCTTCTTCTCTAGAATCTCCCACTTGTTCACCTAGTTGTTCTTCTACCTCACTATCTTTTTCCTCACCTTATTCCCCCTCATTCTCACTCTTCTTCTCATCAGTACTATGAGATATATCCCGAGCCTAATGCTCCTCATGATTGACTACTTCTCCTCCTTCTCCGTCAAATTCTTAATCACCCTCATCCTCAGTCCAGCTATAAGAAAGACAATCAGAAGCCTCTTTATTCACTGGTTCTTTCTCACCTTCCCCCTCAATCACAGGCATAAAATTCGTGGTGTCCACAATTTTCTCCTGAGTTACAACTTCAGCTTCTAAATTAGTATCATCTACCTGTGGGTTGTCACTCATTGGTGGAATAATTTCCAAAGGGGAAACCTCAATAGAAAAAACTAGAATATCAAGATTTGATGGAGGTAACTCTACCTGATTAGCAGCGATAGAGTAGATTCCCCCTGAGCCAAAACTTCCTTAACTATTGTTTCCTCCTTAGCAAAAACAAGAATAACCAACATGTCACTCTTAACTAATTTTCTTGACGTAGCCTTGATAGGTTTGGAGGTGATTTTGGGAAAAAGCACAGGTGCATGGGCAGTTGGTTTTTGAGATAAAGGTCTAGTAGAGGTGGAAATTTCAGGTGCAACAGTAGCAGGGGACGATGATGTAGGTACAATAGAGGGTGTGGGTGGATATGGAACATGTGTGGATGAAGATTCACAGGTTGATTTTGCGCGTTCTAAGGCTTGAGCTTCATGATTTGGATTTTGCTTCAATCTTAGGTGAAGATTTTGCCTTATAGGGAGTTTGGCTTGATTTAGTCATTGTGTTTAGAGAACGAGGAAATTTTCTTTGGTTCCTTCTTAGGATTTGATAGGAACAGTAAGGTATGAGAGATAGATCACAAGAGGAATTTTAAAGAGGGTAGTCCTGATTTTACTAGAAGAAAATAGAGTGACTGAATTCGAGTTCTAACGGGAATCTAATAACAGTTACTTTTGACTGCTATACTTTTAAAAGTAAATAGACTCTAATTGCTTTAGGATTCCCCCCATTGATCCTTGGCTTTGATAGTTGATAGGAGTGATGCTAAAAAAATTATAGATCTGAGTATAGTAGCAATTTCAGTTATTAAGTCCCAAAGATTTAAGACAAGATGGCACGTACCTTAGTCAAAGCACCAACTCCTTACTTATTTCTGCGGTAAAGTTTCAGCACAATAGGTTAGTATCATAAGGCATAGTTGATGTTTATAAATGTCAATACCACACAAGAGGGAGGGGGTGATTTGTGTGGTGTCCAATTTTTCGCGTGCACTAGATAGAAGGACCAGGTTCTTCTATGTGTTCCAACTCCTACAGTTTGCAGAATAATAAATGCATAATTTAAAGAACACAACAATTTTACGTGGAAAACACCTGGCTCAAAAGATGAAAAAACCACGACCTACTTCCCAGTAGGATTTTCCCAAACTTTTTACTGAATCAATAAGCCAAATAGCATTTACAAAATAAACTCTTTCGTAAACCTAAGGATTAACTCTAACCCTTTGTGGCAAACTAGCCTCTAGATATTTTCCACAAACTTCAAGTTAACTATAACTTGAACACTCAATACCTATTACAATTGCTTCTAGATAAAGTTGAAAGGTACAATTTTAATCACCTACTACAAATAAACTAGACTAAAAGACAACAGATGGAACTGATTCTTCTAGCTGATTCAAGTAGCTCCAGATTTGCACTCTCCAATTTGGCTCGAATTGCTTGCAAAATTTCTTCACGAAATTTGCTCTCAATTCTTGATAAATTTCTGCTTTTTGTGCGTCTCTTTACAATAAGAACATTATGCAATATATATAGGATTTAGTAGATAAGGAATTAACTAGAATCCTAATGCTACTCTTCCTTGGTGAAAGAGTTCTAGTTAATCTCAACTCCCTAAATCCTCCCTTATCTTGATTCTATTCTTACTGAATAAGGAGTCCATCACCTTATCATAAATAACACTATCTTCCCCCTTTTGGCATCATCGAAAAGTTGCAAAAAAAAATTGTGTGAATCCCATATTTTTAACACTTACTCATGGCCACTTGGGCAACTGCATATGCAATCATGGATTAATCATTAATAATCAACTAAGAATTCAGACTATCAAAGAAATATACACAATGAATAAGAACAAAAGCAGCAAACTTCATTGATAGAGAGAATATGATTCTATCACAATCCACAAAATGAAATGGAAACAGTTAAAAAGTTCTAGTCAGGGCTAAACTCCAGACCTGGTTCGCTTAGCCAAGGTAGATGGTTCAGAAGACTTAGAAATAGATGAAGACTTCAGGAAGTCTTGGCTTTCTTGGGCTTAGGGGTATGAAACTCTACCTCTGCCACTTGTTCACTTTGATGGACCAGGTCCATCTCATCAACTTCAACTGCCATAATAGGCTCAACAACCTTTTCTTTCACTTTTTTTTTCACTCTTTTCTTCTTACTCTCCTCTAAAGCTCTCTTCAACTCTTCCTCACTTTGCTTTAACTTGCTCCTTTTAATTCTTCCACTTGGAAGAAATATCAGAAGTCTCAGAAGAAGAAACTTTCCGTTTCTTGTTGACTTTTGCTGCGCCAGGGGTTATAGCTTTAGTAGTTCTTTTCTTCTTAGGTTTGTAACTGTTACCTATCTTTTTCAGTAGATCCGCCAGTGTTTCATTAACAGATGAACCAGGTTCATCTGCTTTCTTTCCAAGATTCACTAGTCCTTCAACGGCTTCTCCTGATCCACTTCCCCCTGCGTTCTTGCTACTTTCTTCCTCCTTCTCTGGCCCAGCTCCACAAATAGCCATTCTAACAGATTCAGAGGTGGGTGAAGAATCAACCACTTCTTTCCCTCTTTCCTTCTTATTACTCTGAACTCCCTCACTCTCCTTTTATTTTTATATTTTATTTTTACCTCCTCTCCTTCTTGTCTCAGGAAGTTCCACATCTACCACAGACTCAACCAGTATGAACCTATTTTCTATGTTTTCAGCAACCTCATAAATGACCTCAGAAGATGGTTGTGGTACAGAAGTTACCTATTCAGAATCGGAACACCCAGTTTCTTCCCCTCATTCGCCGACTTGAAAGAGTCATCGAAAATTTGGGAATGGTTCTGTAAGGTGGGGGATGATGGTTTAAATAGACGTTTAAGGCTTCCCTAGAATCTAGGTATTTTAATTTGGTGAGGTTCTTGTTGAAACGAAATTGGTTCAAAGTCATTGGATAGGCTTTTGAAGATTTTGGGCTTGAGTAGGACTCTGCTCATGATTTAAATATTAGTATTTCAAAGTGTGCACAGTGTATAATGCATACCTCTCTATTCAGATGAACCAGCATGATGAACCAGGTTCATCATTTCAGAATCTTCTTGATCAAGCCTCAATTTGCAAAGATAGAAAAAATTTCATTAGTGACCAGTGAGTCATGTCAAAACATGGCCTAAAAGTATACTTTTTACAGTATGAGACTGAGCAATTGTTAATCTGATTTTTTACACCAATTCCAGAATTTCTAGCCAAAAGAAATAATTTTATTTTTATTTTTTATTTTTTATTTTTAACTGGTTCAATTAGGTGATTTTAATCATCCCTAATTCTAATATGTTCCTTTCAAAATGCTCTCTACTTAGTGCTTTAGTAAAGATATCAGCAATCTGTTTATCAGTAGCACAGAATTCAACAGAGATCAATCCCTTCTCATAGTTGTCTCTTAAGAAATGGTGTCTAACATCTATGTGCTTTGTTATTTTATGATGAACAGTGTTCTTTGTCATACTGATAGCACTAGGGTTATCACAGAAGATAGAGAAACATCTAACTTCTATACCAAAATCTATCAATTATTGTTTAATCCATAATAACTTAGCATAACACGAGGCAGCAGCCATATACTCAGCCTCAGCAGTAGATAGAGCTACAAAATTCTGCTTTTTAGTGGCCCAAGACACAAGACATGAGCCCAGAACGTGTGTCATACCTGAGGTGCTCTTTCTATCTACCAAAAAGCCTGCATAGTCAGCATCAGCATATCCCACAAGATCAAAATTACTACCTTTAGGATACCAAATACAGAGGTTTGTGGTGCCTTTATGGTATCTCAAGATTCTCTTCACTGCAGTTAAGTGTGATTCCTTTGGATTAGCCTGAAATCTTGCACAAAGCCTTACGCTGAAAACAATGTCAGGTCTACTGGCAGTAAGACACAACAATGACCCAATCATCCCTCTATACACCTTTTGATCAACAAATGAACCAGGTTCATCTACATCTAGTTTTGTGGCTGTTGCAATAGGGCTGTCAATTTCTTTTGAGTCTTCCATTTTAAATATTTTGAGCAACTCTTTCACATATTTTTTCTGATGGATCATACTTCCATTTGAATTTTTTTTAATTTGTAAGCCTAAAAAGAAATTAATCTCACCCATCATGCTCATTTCAAATTCACTCCCCATTAGTTTAGCATATTCTTTACTTAGATTTTCAAAAGTTGCACCAAAGATTATGTCATCTACATATATCTGCACTACTAAGACATCTTTACCTTTTTCCTTCAAGAATAAGGTGCCATAATTTTACCTCTATTGTAGTCATGTTCAAGCAGGAATTTTGAAAGCCTTTAATACCATGCCCTTGGAGCTTTCTTGAGTCCATACAGTGCTTTGTCAAGCTTCTACACATGATCATGATTCTCCTTGTTTTCAAACCCCGGAGGCTGCTTTACAAACACTTCTTCCTTGAGATAGCCATTCAGGAAGGCACTCTTGACATCCATCTGGTGAAGGGTGAATTCCATGTGAGCAGCAAAGGCTATGAGGAGCCTAATTGCTTCCAACCTTGCCATAGGAGCAAAGGTTTCATCATAATCTATTCCTTCCTCCTGACTGTATCCTTGAACCACCAATCTTGCCTTATTTCTTGTAAATGTTCCATCTTCATCAAGTTTGTTTCTGAATACCCACGTTGTGCCAATCACTGATCTACCAAAGGGTCTACGTACCAGATGCCAAACTTGACTCCTTTCAAATTGGTTGAGTTCTTCTTGCATTGCATTTACCCAATCTGCATCCTGCAAAGCTTTAGCAATATTTTTAGGTCCAATCAAGGATAAAAAAACATCAAAGTACACAGATTTTTCAAAGAGGATCTGGTTCTGATTCCAGATGTTGGATCAGTTATAATGTTCTCAATGGGGTATGGGTATTTGTATGTTTTACAACCAACTGGGTATTACTTGAAGATCCTACAGTGTTTTGTTACTGAGGAACAGGATTAGGGACAGGTTCCAATGAGGTTTGGAAATTATTTTGTTGCTGAGTTCCCCCTGGCATGTTGCCTAGGATGGATGAAACTGTTCCATCAATCGTTCCTTCCTCTAATGTTGCTCCAGTTTGGTCTGAGTTTCTGACCAGCCCAATTTCTTTATCTACTTGTTCCTGTCTCTCATAGATAATGTTAGTTTCATCAAAAACAACATGCACACTCTCTTTAACACATATAGTTCTTTTGTTATACACTTTATAGGCCTTACTATGTGAAGAATATCCCAAGAATACTCGCTCATCACTTCTGGGATCAAACTTACCTAGGGAGTCCATGCCATTCTTGTGCACAAAGCACTTACAGCTAAAAGCCATAAGATTGGATATATTGGGCTTTCTCCCTTTAAGTAACTCATAGGGAGTCTTCTCTACAAGTGGTCTAGTCATGCACCTATTTATGATATAACATGCAGCATTTACAACTTCTGCCTAGAAGCTATGAGGTAGTTTACTAGAAAGAAACATAGTCCTGGCCATATCTTCAAGTGTCCTATTTTTTCTTTTAACCACTCCATTTTGTTGTGCAGTTATAGGGGAAGAAAATTTATGATCTATGCCATGCTCATCACAAAATTCAGCAAATTTGGCATTTTCAAATTCAGTGCCATGATCAGACCTAATTGATGCAAGTTGATTTCCTAATTGTTTCTGTATTTTTCTAACAAAAGAAGTAAAGATGTCAAATGTTTCATCTTTGGATCTTAGAAACAATCCAGGTAAATCTAGAATAGTCATCAACAAACACCATTACATATCTCCTACCACCTCTGCTTAATGTTCTCATAGGACCACATAGGTCCATATGGACCAGTTCCATCGTCCTGGCGGTACTTACCATTTTCTTGCTTTTGAAAGATAATCTTACCTGCTTCCCCCTTGCACAAGCCTCACAAACTTTATCTTCCTTGAACTTAATATTAGGAAGTCCTATCACTAAGTACTTGGATACTAATATGTTGAGTTTATTCAGACTAGCATGGCCAAGTCTTTTGTGCCAAAGGAGGGGATCACTGTCAAGCACACTTAAACACGTTAGTTCATTTTTTGATAGAGTGGACAGATCTATGATATATATATATATATATATATTATTCACTCTCTTTCCCTGCAAAACAATATTGTCAGTGATAAGATTAATTACAAAGCATTTTGTAGAAGTGAATGCAACCAGGTTACCTCTGTCACACAGTTGTGACACACTGATCAGGCTATATTTTTTAAGCCATCTATCAAGTAAACATTCTCAATAGAACGTGTGTCATCCTTACCTACCTTACCAACCCCAATGATTTCATCTTTATTTCCATTTCCAATGGAGACATTTCCTCATTTGAGGTTCTCAAGTGAAATGAACTGTTCCTAGTTGCCAGTCATGTGTTTTGAGCAGCCACTATCCATGTACCATATTTGATTACTCCCTTTCACTTGAACCTCTGATTCCTTATCTGATTCACAAATTTCCATGAGTGCTTGCTCATCTCCATCTCCATCATCTGAACTTTCTACCCAAGCACCAACCATATATTTTGTTGATGTTGTGTTTTTCTTCGGATGAACCAGTTCCTTCTTCCGGTTCCTTCATTTAGATCTTTCCCTTTTCCATTCGACTTCCCACAGAGGAAAATTCTTGATGTGGTGATCAGTTTTTCCACATTTGTAGCATCCCTCGTTGGTGGGTTTTTCTGGTGCCTTTGCCGTGTTGTAGTTTCTACCTCTTGAGTTGCCCTTTTTCCTAAGTAATTCTCAGTGCCCGACTTCTTTCCTTCTTGGGAGCATCCATCTTCATTGTCTTCCTTCTAAGTTCATAGGCAGTGAGATTTCCAATTAGCTCATCCAATATGAGGGTTTCCATGTTCTTGGATTCCTAAATAATAGTGATCTTACTCTCCCAAGAGTTTGGCAGAACCCCTGTCACAATCTTTTCAACCTTGTATTCTTCAAGGATAGTCCTTCCAAGAGATTTTAGTTCATTTGTCAGAGTATTGAACCTAGTGTACATCTCTTGGATGGTCTCTCCTTTCTTCATAGAGAAATTCTCATATTGAGAATATAGTAATGTACCTCTGGATCTTTTCACTTTTTCAGTTCCTTCATGAGCCACTTGCAAAGTGTCCCAAATTTCCTTAGCAGTGGTTCAACTTTGAATTCTGGTGTACTCATTTGGACCAAGTCCAAAGACAATCCACTTCTTGGCCTTGGAATTCTTTTCCCATTTTCTTAAGTCTTCAGCAGTGCAGTCAGGTCTTGTCTTTGGAACATCTACTCCTTCACTAGTCTTCTTCATGGTGGCAAAAGGACCGTCAGTGAATATGTCCCATAGTTCATAGTCTTTTCAAATTAAGTGATCCTTCATCATGTTCTTCACCAGGTAGTACTGGCCATTGAAGAGCCTAGCAGTTGATTGTCCTTCCCAGTTCCCAAGTGGTGCACTCATCTTGATCTTTTCCCAAGGTGTTTGCCTCTTCAAGGATAACCCGCTCTGATACCAATTGATGTTTATAAATGTCAATACCACATAAGAGAGGGAGGGGGGTGATTTGTATGGTGTCCAATTTTTTGCGTGCACTAGATAGAAGGACCAGGTTCTTCTATGTGTTCCAACTCCTACAGTTTGCGGAATACAAATGCAGAATTTAAGGAACACAGCAATTTTACGTGGAAAACACCTGGCTCAAAAGGTGAAAAAACCACGACCTACTTCCCAGTAGGATTTTCCCAAACTCTTAACTAAATCAATGAGCCAGACAAAATTTACAAAATAAACTCTTTTGTAAACCTAAGGATTAACTCTAACCCTTTGTGGAAAACTAGCCTCTGGCTATTTGCGACAAACTTCAAGTTAACTATAACATGAACACTCATTACCTGTTACAATTGCTTCTAGATAAAGCTTAAAGGTACAATTTGTAATCACCTACTACAGATAAACTAGACTAAAAGATAACAGATGGAACTGGTTCTTCTAGCTAGTTCAAGTAGCTCCAAATTTGCACTCTTCCAATTTGGCTCGAACTTCTTGCAAAATTTCTTCACGAACTTTGCTCTCAATTCTTGATAAATTTTTGCTTTTTGTGCGTCTCTCTACAATAAGAACATTCTGCAATATATATATGATTTAGTAGATAAGGAATAAACTAGAATCCTAATGATACTCTTCCTTGGTGAAAGAGTTCTAGTTAATCTCAACTCCCTAAATCCTCCCTTATCATGATTCTGTTCTTATTGAATAAGGAGTCCATATCCTTATCAATTTGCAATCTTTTTGATCAGGAGATATCTCTTTTAGATCACAAATTTTGCTTATCTCCTGCTTGTGCACCTCATGTGCCCTTACCTCTGCATGTGTTTGTTGTCTCCAGTGATGGACCTGGTTTAACTGTGAGTTCCTTTGTCAATCTTCAAAACCATTCAGCTTCTTGGCCCAATAATAGTTATTAGCTAGACTTTTCTAGGTGAGTGTGTGCGTGCTTAAGACAAGCATGAGACTAAATCAAGTACATTATACTCAATCATCTACATCTAATTATAATTTTTCTAGCCAATCATTAGGGTTCAACCTAATTTGAGGTATTGATTAATCCCAGTTCCAGTCTATTTCTTTCAAAGTGGTCCCTTCTCTGTACCTTAGTGAAAATACTAGAAAATTGATCTTCAGTTTTACAGTAATTGATTGAGATATTTCCCTTTTTAAATATTGTCTTTGAGAAAGTGATGTCTAATATCAATGTGCTTGGTTCTTTTGTGTTGACAAGGATTTTTAGCAATGTTTATGGAATTGGTGCTATCACAGAAAATAGGAACACAGTCAACAAAAATAACATAGTCTCTTAGATATTGTCTCATCCATAGCATTGAGCACATCAAGATGTTGCTGCCACATATTCTGCTTCAGCTGTAGATAAAGCCACTGAGTTCTGCTTCTTTGTTCCCCAAGACACCAAGTAAGAACCAAGAAAATGTGATGTTCCTGAAGTGCTTTTCCTGTCAACATGAAACCCTACATAGTCAGCATCAGCATAACCAACTAGATTAAAGTTGTATCCTCTAGGATATCATAGACATATATCAGGAGTCCCTTTAAGATATCTGAGTATTATTTTGACAGCCTTTACATGAGACTCTTTGGGATTTGCCTGAAATCTTGCACAAAGTCCCACACAAAATACATTATCAGGCCTACTTGCTGTGAGATATAATGGTAACCCAATCATTCCTCTATACACTTTTGTTCGACACATTTTTCTTCTTCATCAAGGTCCAGCTTTGTTGCAATGGCAGTGGGAGTGTCAATTGACTTAGAAGAGTCCATATTAAATTTCTTCAATAGTTATTTGATGTATTTTTGTTGATTAGTGATGGTTCCAGTAGGTGTTTGCTTGATATTCAGCCCTAAGAAGAAGTTCAATTCACCCATCATGCTCATTTCAAACTCATTCCCTATCATCTGAGAAAAATTCCTGCACATTGCTTCATTAGTAGCCCCAAAGATAATATCATCCACATATACTTGCACAACCAGAAGATTTTTTCTTTACTCCTCAGAAACAATGTTGTATCCACCTTTCCTATTACAAAATTTATTGGCTAAGAGGAATTTTGAGAGCTTCTCATACCAAGTTCTTACAGCCTGTTTCAGTCCAACAGTTCATTGTCTAACTCGAACACATAATCAGGGAACTCTTCACTCTCAAATCCATGGGGGTTGTTTAACAAACACTTACTCCTTCAAGTAACCGCTCATTTAACTTAGAGGAATGAACAATATCCTATTATTGTTAAAGAATCAAACACTTGGGATCATACATCTTAAGAATAAATTAGTTGCATAATTTGAATCTATGAAGTTCCTGAGTATAGATACATTCCATTCATAGCCCAAGTCTTAACTTCTAGCACGTATATAAGCTAACAATCCCCATTGAAAACCTCTAAGGATATTAACAGAGATACAAGTTAACCACTTCAATTGAGTTCTTTAAAAGGTGCTGACAGAGGTACCATTATCAATTATCATTACAACTTCTAAAGAATATTAACAGGATTATAGATTAACAATTGCAATTATAGCTCCAAAGATATTAGCAAACGTCACAGATTCATAACTTCTATCAGAACATCTAAGAATGTCAACAAGTTTTGTTACGACCCAAAATCCCTCTGAAGGAGTCGTGATGGCACCTAGTCTCTAAAACTAGGTAAGCCTAACACATACCGAAAAGATGATAGTTTCTACTAAACAGCTATTGAACATGAATCAGAAATTCAAAATCCAATACTCTCAGCATGATACGATATCCCAAAACCGGTAGTACAAGTCATAAGCCTTTCTAGGAGAGATTTTACAAAAATGAATACATCATTATTCTAGAATAGAAGGAAACAATGAAAACAAATACATTAGCGGGTGACTTCGGAGCCTGCGAACACCCGACAGGTCTATCTTGAAGTCTCCATCCACGTCAAGCATAAGTCTCAAAATCGTCTCGATCCGAAGTACCTAGCTCTGCACAAAAAAATGTGCAGAAGCGTAGCATGAGTACACCACAGTGGTACCCAGTAAGTATCAAGCCCAACCTCGGTAGAGAAGTGACGAGACCAGGTCAGGACATCACTGAACATCTAAACATGTTAATGATATGAGATAAAGCTAATAGTAAAGGAACATTAAAGAAATGCCAATAGCAAACAGAAATCAGATTGCAAACAGCAGTGATGATAAGAGAAAACACGAATGACAACAAGAAATAACCAAGTAATTAAGAAACAACATAGTTGGGGTATGGATGAAGTATAAATGTACTCGGGTAGGGAAAACTATGTCAACTCAACCAATCAAGTCATTTCTAATCTACAACTTCAATAATCCCAATTCTTGAAATCTCATATCATAAATCACAACTTTCAGACCTTTAATACACATGGCACCTGGTGCCCACATTTCCCATCTCACTTCGCACAGAAACATCCATGTGTTACTCAGTATATAATATCAGCGACAAATGCTAATTGTGAGGTTCAAGAGACTTTAGGTATGTATCGAAAAGTAAAACTACATCTTCTTAACCAAGTAGGAAATCAATGAGAAAATGAGTTTATTCTGGAAATAATTTGGGTGATGGGAATGACCTTTTCAAATAAATACAACATCAAATAAGCTACTGAATTAATATAGAACTTATTAAATTACAATATAATAATAATTCCTTTTTAAGAAAAAAAAAACCTCAGACATGACAAGGAGATTAAGTAGAGAAATCAATATAAGTAAAATATGACAACTATTAGAAATGGTAAGTATCAAAATAAATGGTGGGTTTTAACTTAAAAGTCACACAAGACAGCATGATATTAATTCTTTTATTTAAAATCACTATATTACTAACAACTCAGCAGGACAGGAGGCAATAACTCAACATAGTAAATTCACATAGAAAATCAATTTACCAGAATAATAGTATTAGGAAAAGAACTCAGGAAATGGTGGCAAGGCGATAAGTCAACGACGATAACTCAATCCTCGGAAGGATAGTAAAAACCTGTGAATACAAATTCTCATAATCTCGTACGAAAGAACTGAAACCAATGCAACAAAAGAGGGAAACTAATAAACAAAAATATGTTGAAGTGCACAACCTGATCCCACCATATAATGTCAATATCATAATTCACCTTGTTCCACCATATCATTTCACCCTTATTTCACCTGTTGCGGCGTGCAACCCGATCCCTTTGTACAATATCAATATCAAGCCATTAAACAAAAATATATTGTGGCGCGCAAGCGAATCCCACCATATAATATCAATATCATAATTCACCCTTATTTCACCTTATCAGACCACCCTTATATCACTTGTTGCGGCGTGCAACCCGATCCCACCGTACAATATCAATATCACAATAAAAATATCCTCGCTTATTTCACCACCTCCCTTACTTCACCTGTTGCGGCGTGCAACCCGATACCCCTTACAATAATTTGATTCCAACAATTCGATAACTCCATTTACAAGAATCCCTACAATCAAGGGTATCAGTATACAACAACCAAGGAACCACATAAAAGCTCGGAGGAACACAACAATCTTTACAAAATTAAGAGAGGAGGTAAGGAACGTGATAACTAAGTATGAAATCACAATAATTAAGACAGGTAGAAGATAAGTACAAGACATAGAAGAACTCAACAATTAAGCGGTAACAAGACAGTAAGGAAGGCAATAACTTCAATTAAGGCATATACGACCAAACAATGAGTAAGGAGTACAGTAGATTCTAACAGCGTCAGATAAAGCATGTAAGAGTAGACTAACAACGAGATACCACATGTTATGACAATTCAATTGAAGGCATGGAAAGACACTAAACAATCTAAACCGGTCAAATGCCACACATAGAGCGTGTACCCACTCGTCACCTTGCGTACACGGCTATCACATATCAAGATAGCCTTACTCAATTCCTAAGGGGTAAATTCTCCCACACAAAGTTAGGATAGACACTTACCTCAAAGAAGACAAACAGATACTCAAAATGAACTTCTCGAGTGAAATGAAGTCCGGACGGCTCAAATCTAACCAAAATAACTTCAAAGCACAAATAAAACTCATAAGGAACTATTCCGGATCATAAAGACTCAATCTATATCAAAATCTAAAAATTGACCCAAAAGTCGACCCCGGGCCCGCATATCGGAATCCTACAAATTTCACAAAATCCAAACACCATTCTGATACGAGTTTAACCATAATAAAATTATCAAATTCAGATACCATTTCGTCCCTCAAATCATGATTTTTCATTTTAAAAATTTTCTTCAAAAACCTCCATTTTTCTCAACTAAAAAGAAAATTTAAATGATAAAAATAAAGATAAAATCATGGAATATAATAAATTCCAAGTGAAGAACACTTACCCAATTGATTTGCTTGAAACCCTTACAAAGAATCGCTCAAATTCAAACTCTACAAGTCAAGATATGATAAAAATGGCCTAACCCTTGATTTGAAGATCTTATATTCTGCCCGGATGACAATGCATCGCGATCGCTGAACCACTCTCACGATCACAAAGAAGAAAGATGAAAGATGCCAAGATCATTCTACGTGAAGGCAAAAACGAGCTAGCGAACACGGTGAACAGGAACCCAGACCTTTCGCGAACGCGAAGAGAAATTGCTTGATGCCCCAAATCCAACCTTCACGAACACGAAGGGAAAAATGTTGCCTGCATTGCGAACGTGATCAATTCGTCACGAAAGCGATGAAGAACACCAGACACCTGCAGAATCAGCAGTCCAAAATAGGAAGAATTGGTCTGTAGCCCATCCGAAACACACCCGAGGCCCTGGGACCCCGTCTAAACACACAAACAAGTTCCACAAACCCAACACAGACGCGCTCGGGGCTCTTAAATCACATCAAACAACTTCGAAACAACGAATCACACCATGAATCGAACTCATGAACTTTCAAATCTTCCAACTTTTACAACTCGTGCCGAAACCTACCAAATTAATCCGGAATGACGTCAAATTTTGCAGACAAGTCCCGAATGACATAGCAGAGTTGTTCCAACTCTTGGAATCGCATTCACACCCTGATATCACCAAATTAAACTCTCGGTTAACCCTCTCAATCTTCCAAAACTTCAACTTTCTAATTTTTCGCCAAAATGCTTCAAATTACCCTACAGACCTCCAAATACAAACCTGGGCGCACGCCTAAGTCCCAAATCACCATCCGACCTATCGGAACCATCGAAACTCCAATCCAGGTCAAATATTTAAAAGCCAAACCTTGATTAATTCTTTCAACTTCGAGCTTCCAAAAATGAGAGCCACTTCTAAAATCCTTTCTGAACCCCTCAAAAACCCGAACCGATGATGCGCACAAATCATATTACGCCGTGTGAAGCTACTCATGATCTTAAGCAGCCGAACCGGACGTAATTGCTCAAAATGACTAGCTGCGTCGTTACATCCTCCTCCACTTAAACAAACGTTTGTCCTCGAACGTGCTCGAAGTCGTTCCAAACCCATCAAATCACTGCATGAGCTCACTATACATACACACGAGGGTGATTCCCTATCACCCAAAACTATGTAGAACTGACAACAATACTTAATTGAGGATCTCACTTCGTCCTTAGTCCATAGCCTTAGGAAAAAATCCAACCCTCAACCTCTGAAACTCATCATATGATCTGAACCACATCAATACACTGTATAAACCTGAACAAGCTGAATCGAGCCACAATTTTAATCCAGGGCACAATCACATGATGTTCCACACAACTGAAATGCTTGTAGTAATATCTTTTGACTATCATGGCTACCCAATAACAATCTGGATGTTGGAAATATGCTTTACATTGAATAAAAACTCGTTCTGGACCTCCAGGGTTCAATATATATGCAGAAACTCACAACCACCATGAAATCAGCAAGCCAAGAAGCTTTCTCGCCTCCGAGATCCATTGCCCAAATCTGAGTGGAAATAGCATGATCCTTACAACCACTCCTCACACCCAATACAATAGTGAAAATCTCAGGTCTAAGAACCTATTCTCAGCCAATACCAGCAGACCAACTAACAACTCATCAAGAGACCACACAGATTCTCACATAACAAGGTTCGTACAGCAAACAAGCACTAACCCATGCATATAGCAAAAAAGAAGGAAAGCAAGGTACAACAATTATCTAACAAGTGCAACAAATATAATGACACAGTACAGTTTCATCAACTTATCCTACAAAGGGAAAACAAAATACAATATAAACACAAGGAAAGGGTGCGCCACATAACATCCGTTGCGGGGTACGGCCTGACCCCAAATATATTAACCCACAAAGAGATACTCATCGAACCAAAGTGCTCGGGTTCACTGATCACATAAATGCTAATATCAAGCACAATAGAGTGCAAAAGTATAACTGCGGAAAATGAATAGAAATAGAACACATGGAGGAAAACAAGCACAACTAAGGTGAAATGAGAAAATCAACATCATGAGGGCCATCTTTCCCACATCGCCATAAGGCCTGAATGGAATTACAACATGCATGGAGAATAATTGTACAACCTCACATCCCCTCGTAGCATAAGAGAGTAGCACATAACATAGGTCAGGGCACAAATAATATCCATTATGCCCGAACATAACCATGATATCAACTTCACAAGAGTACTCAAACCTAATCTGATATAAAGTACACATTCTCGTTGGGCTTTCAAATAGCCCCAAAACCAAATCCTGATCATTCCCAAATAGATAAATATCCCTCCAAAAATCCATAGCAACCTACCGACAATTTTCTTCATTAGTTATCCCATTCTCAATATTTCTTCACAACCTGCAAGCAAGAAATAGTTTGCATAGTCTCCAATGCCACCAACTATCCTCAAATCAACATCCACCTCGTTGCTACCATGATCGTGACGACTAGTCAACCAATTAAACGTTCCCAAGCTCGTACTTACCAATAAGATGCCAAAACCCGCTGCACCTCCACGTGAATAACTGAATAGTCTCTCAATACCTCTGCATCCCCAGTCTGGATGACACGTTGAATTAGTGTTTGAGCATCCTTGACCCCTCGTATCCCATCCATAGCTTAAATAACCATTGGCGCATAATTGACACTGAGAGAACAATATTATACACGAGTGGATGTGAAGGAACATAATATAGATGCTTCAAGCTGAATTGATGTCGCACGACAAGGAATGAAAGAAGTGGAATTCCTAATAGTTTATGTGGCCTCTCAAAGATAAGTTTAGACGTCTCTATATCGATCCGCAAGACTCTACTAAACCTGCTTATGAATCGTAGAACCTATGAACCTAGAGCTCTAATACCTAATTGTCACGACCCAAAATCCCTCTGAAGGATTCGTGATGGCACCTAGTCTCTAAAACTAGGTAAGCCTAACACATACCGAAAAGATGATAGATTCTACTAAATAGCTATTAAACATGAATTAGAAATTATAAATAATCCAATGCTCTCAGTATGATACGATATCCCAAAATAGATAGTACAAGTCATAAGCCTTTCTATGAGAAATTTTACAAAAATGAATATATCACTCTTCCAAAATAGAGGGAAAAATGAAAACAAATACATTAGAAGGTGACTTCGGAGCCTGCGAACGCCCGACATGTGTACCTTGAAGTCTCCAGCCATGTCAAGCATAAGTTTCAAAACCGTCTCGATTCGAAGTACCTAGTTCTGCACAAAATAATGTGCAGAAGCGTAGCATGAGTACATCACGGTGGTACCCAGTAAGTATCAAGTCTAACCTCGGTAGAGTAGCGACGAGGCCAGGTCAGGACATCACTGAACATCTAAACATGCTAATGATATGAGATAAAGCTAATAGTAAAGGAACATTAAAGAAATGCCAATAGCAAACAGAAATCAGATTGCAAACAGCAGTGATGATAAGAGAAAACACGAATGACAACAAGAAATAACCAAGTAATTAAGAAACAACATAGTTGGGGTACAGATGAAGTACAAATATACTCGGGTAGGGAAAACGATGTCAACTAAACCAATCAAGTCATTTCTAATACATAATTTCAATAATCCCACTTCTCTAAATCTCAAATCATAAATCACAACTTTCATACCTTTAATACACATGGCACCTGCTGCCCACATTTCCAATCTCACTTTGCACGAAAAGATACACGTTCTACTCAGTTATAATATCCGCGACAAATGCTAATTGGGATGTTCAAGAGACTTTAGGTATATATCGAAAAGTAAAACTACAGCTTCTGAACCAAGTAGGAAATCAATGAGAAAATGAGTTTATTTTGGAAATCATTTGGGTAATGGGAATAAACTTTTCAAATAAATACAACATCAGATAAAATACTGAATTAATATAGAACTTATGAAATTACAATATAATAACAATTCCTTTTTAAGTAAAATCAAAACCTCAGACAGGCCAACGTGATTAAGTTGAGAAATCAATTGAAGTAAAATACGACAATTATTAGAAATGGTAAATATCGAAATACACGACGGGTTTTAATTTAAATGTCAGACAAGACATCATGATATTAATTATTTTATTTAAAATCACTATATTACTAATGACTCTGAAGGACAAGAGGTAATGACTCAATGTAGTAACTTAAAAAAAAATTTAATTTACCAGAATAATAGTATTAGGAAAAAGAACTCAGGAAATGACCACAAGGCGATAAGTCAACAACGATAACTCAATCCTCGGAAAAAACAGTAAAGAACGAGGAATACAAATTCTTAGAATCTCGTACGAAAGAACTGAAAATGCAACAAAATAGGGAATACAAAACACAAAATATGTTGTGACGCGCCACCCGATACCACCATATAATATCAATATCAAAATTCATCCTTATTCCACCATATTATTTCACCCTTATCCCACCATATAATATCAATATCATAATTCACCCTTATTTCACATGTTGCGGTGTGCAACCCGATTCCACCGTACAATATTAATATCAAGCCAATAAATAAAAATATGTTGCGGCCCGATTCCACCATATCAGTCCACCCTTATTTCACCTGTTGTGGCGTGAAACCCAATCCCACCTTACAATATCAATATCACAATATAAATATCCTCTCTTATTTCACAACCTCCCTCATTTCACTTGTTGTAGCGTGAAACCCGATCCCCCTTAAAATAATTTGAATCAATAACAACAATTCGATAACTCCATTACAAGAATTCATATAATCAAGGGTATCAGTATACAACAACAAAGGAACCACATAAAAACTCGAAGGAACATAACAATCTTTACAAAAATTATAGAGGAGGTAAGGTACGTTATAACTAAGTATGCGATTACAACAATTAGGACAGGCAGCAGATAAGTACAAGACATAGAATAACTCAACAATTAAGTGGTAACAAAACAGTAAGGAAAGCAATAACTTCAACTAAGGCACACAAGGCCAAAAAACGAGTAAGGAGTACAATAGATGCTAACAACGTCAGATAAAGCATGTAAGAGTAGACTAACAATTAGATACCACATGTTATGAAAATTTATATATTATTAAAAGGAGAGGAAAAATCCTCCACATTTCGCCAAGTGGCAACCTCATAATAGCCCACTTAGCAATTTAGGACAAAGTTAGTTAGATTAGGTAATAGTTAAATTTTTTTAATTTAAATTTTTAAAAATTAAATTATGAATTATGTGTTGTTAATAATTAGTTACCCGACATATGATAGATTATCATGGACCTTTTTTACCAAAGTGTTGAGAAAGACTGGATTTGCTGAGAGGTTTTTTGGTTTGGTGTTTGGGATCATATCCAACAATTGTAATTCAATTCTCATCAATGGGCAATCATATTTTTTTTTAAATCCACAAGAGGTGTTAAGCAATGTGGACCCTTTATCTCCTACAGTGTTCATTCTGGCAGCAGAAGCATTGTCAAGGGGATTGAATGCTTTGCATTCGAACCTTTATTTTTGTAGTTTTGGACTGCCTAAGTGGAGTCCTAAGATCAATCATTTGGCATATGCAGATGACACCATTATTTTCTCTTCTTCAGATGAAACTTCATTGCTTCTAATAATGGAAGTATTGGTAGCCTATGAAGTAGCTTCAGGTCAGTTGATTAATAAGTTGAAATCTGCAATCTATATGCATCATCTTACAGATGAAGTTGTGTTTAGAAAGGTAGAAATGGTAATTAGGATCAGTAGGCAGGATTTTCCTTTTACATATTTGGGTTGTCCAATATTCTATGCTAGAAGAAAGATGGAATACTACCAAGGTATGATGAACAAGGTGTTGGATAAGTTACAATCATGGAAGGGGAAACAGTTATCTATTGGAGGAAGGGCAGTGTTGTTCTCTCAGGCTATACAAAGCATGCATGTTTACCTATTATCAACAGTAAATGCACCAGCCTCTATGATAAACAAGCTTCATAAACTCATGGTTAGATTCCTAGAGCAGTTCAATTGAAGGAGGGACGAGACATTGGGCCTCATGGGATAACTTATGTTTACCACAGGAAGAGGGGAGAATAGGATTCAGATCATTCCATGATGTATCTAAGGCCTTATTCTCCAAGCTATGGTGGAACATTCGAACTAAACCAACATTATGGAGCTCATTTATGAGCCAAAAGTATTGTAAGAAACTGAATCCTATTGTAGTACCTTGGAGGAGGAATGGTTCCCATATTTGGAGGAAAATGATAGAATGTAGAGACTACATTGAACATCAAATTTTATGGCAACCAATGATGGGATCTTCTTTATTTTTGTTTAAGAATTGGACTGGTTTGGGAGCATTATACTTTATCACCCCACCTAACTTCTATTGTGATGAATCAATCAAAATGTGAATGAAGTTGTGTAGGAGAGGAGATGGAATGAACAAATCTAAGGAGGTTATTACCTAATGAGATTACTGATCATATTATGCAGAACATCAAACCACCGGGGTAAAATTTGGTACGGGATAAACCTGTTTGGATGCTTGAACCAAAGGGTGAATTTAGTCTGCATGGGAATACATAAGGAAAAGAAGGGAACTATGTAATGAATACATGATGATATTGATAAAGAGATTTCCTTTTAAGGTATCTTTCTTTATGTGGAACGTGTGGAGGAATAAACAGCCTCTTGATGACTTTTTCAAGAGATTGGGTTATTTGATAGCTTCAAGATGCTGGTGCTACGTTCAACCACAAGAATAAACATCATCTCATCTGTTTTTCATGTCATATGCTGCCAGTTGGTCTTATTTTTTGTCATGTGCAGGAATTAAGCTTGAAGGTTTGACCTTACATCAGGCTGTGGTGAAACGCTGGACTGCCCAGGTAATCCCAAGATTACAGCCAATTCTACAGGCATTACCATCGATCATTGTTTGGGAGTTATGGGAAAGGAGAAACTGTTACAAATATGGAGATGTAGTTTCAATCTGTAGGGTTATTTACCAGGTATCCATTACACTTCAATATTTGGTCAAATTAAGAAAGCCAAGTTTGCAAAAGATTCCACATAAGTGGCCAGATTTGATACATATGATGGAACAGTATACTCTAAAATTGAAATTCAGAAAGGTACTGTGGGAATTCCCTGAGCATGGTTGGATCGAAGTTAATACAGATGGGGCTTCGAGGGGTAACCCAGGTAAGAGTTCTTTTGGATATGTGCTAAGAAATGAAGAAGGTGATGAAGTATATGCATGTGGTAAAGAAATATCAGAAGGAACAATACAGAAGCTGAGGTGAGAGCTATCAGAGAAGCGCTGAAACACTGTGTGGAACATGACCATATTCTTATTGATATGCATACTGATTCAATGCTTATCAAGAATGTGATGCACGGGGAATGGAGTACACCATGGGCTGTGGCATTATATGTTTATGAACTAAAGAAGTTGATGGGGAGATGTCATTTGAAAATCTCACATATTGCCAATAATGCACTGGATCATGGACCTATAGAATGCAACAAGTTTGAATATTTAGATGTAAAAGGGAGAAGAATTGCGAATAGTGATAAGTCACAATGTCCATATCTTAGAGTGAAGGTTGCAAGAACCTAGGAACGGAGGAGATAGGCAGTAACAGGAGCAGAAAGAAGGTTGGGAATACCTTCGATCATCATACTCAAGTCCTTATGGAAGAGAGTAAGATGGTCATTTTTTATAGAAACATAGTGTTCTTTTTTGCAAGGAATGGTATTGTGGTCATACCCTACCTTTTTAACAACTCCCATCTGGTGGTATTAATATTATTTACTCATTCCAATGCGAGGGAAGCAAGGGTAGGCACAAGTATGACAATGGAGATATTCAAGAAGACATTGAGTTATTACGTGCTTAGGAGGGAATTTTCTCAACTGAATTCTCACATTCCTTGTTCCATATTAATCAGGAACGTAATTAAGTCAGCCATTGGCTACAAGAAACAAGCTATCAAGAACTCAAAAATTCAAAAGACACATACAATGCCCAGAAATTCATGCACATGGAAGGGATTTCCAAAGGAAGTTACAAGATGCACAAGATGGACAAAATATAACTGCTTTGTACCATCAACAATGTTGATACATAAAGGAAATTTTGTGAAGAGAATCCACACTGGGGGTCAAAGAATGAGCCTCAATTCTGGACACAAGATACCATGGTTGCAAAATTATCCACATGCACAAGGGTGAGGTACTATACTTCAAGGGACTCTATAGATTTAGCAGTCGAGCTACAAGGAGCTACTTATCATCAACAATAGCTACAATGATCAACGAAGACATACTGAAGAAGAAGCGAGACGCAAAGGCAATAAACAAGATTAATCTCAAGATGATAGAAAGCTTACTAGGCAGGAGTTTGAGTCCACGGGCAGTACAAAAATGGCTATTTATGAAAAGTTTCATAATATACCTGCACATTCAACTTTCATGCAGATTTTCAACACATGACAAGGATTGGTTACATGAGAAAGACACAGGTTATACGAGGCTTAGATTCTCCAAAAAGAAGAGGCAATATGGCACAGTCAGGAGCAATATATGGATTTGTGGCCAGTTTTGTAATGTAGGTATCATTTACATTATCCACATTTAGTAGATTATGTCATATCAATTTTGGGTATTATACTCAAGATTGGTAATAAGGCGAATGTAATACACTAGTTAGTCAGCTACATTTTCTAGCTACATTAACATTATGTTTTATTATTTTAGAGATATATAAAAGCTAGCCCTAGGCACCTCACCTAGTGGTTTTTTTTTAAAAAAAATAATAAGTTACGCTTTTTGAGTTAACAAATTTGGAGTTTAAAAATTATTCTAAAATAAAAACAAAAATAATAATAAGAAAAAAAACTGTCAATTTAAATTGGGGAGTAGTTTTTTTCAAATAAAAAAAATTACTATTCGATATTTAAAGTTTGATACTTAATAAAATCTTACTACAATTTTAAATTAGAAAGTGTTACAATTTTTATTATTTTTTAATGAAAGAAAAAAATTTGAATCTAATCATCATTAATTTACAACAACAACAACAACAACAACAATAATAATAATAATAATTATTATTATTATTATAATTGAAAATAATAATAATAAATTGAAATTATGCATTATGTGTTGTTATTATTTTACACAAAATAATAAAATAACATCTTTTTTGGATGATGTAAAAAATTAAAATTAGTATTAACTATAAAATTATTTTAGTCATAAATTATTGATAAAATACTAATTTAAGGAATAAAAGAAAGTAAATAAATGATAATCAATATATTATTGATAAATTTAGACAATCGAAGAATTATAAAAAATCGAAAATGAAGCCAAGTGGTGTGTGTGTGCGCATATGATGTAACAAATCAAAATTAGTATTAACTACAAACTTATTTTAATAATAAATTATGAATAAAATACTAACTTAAGGAATAAAAGAAAGTAAGTAAATAAAAATTAATATATTATTGATAAATTTAGACAATTGAAGAATTAAGAAAGATCGAAAGTGAAGCAAAGTGGTATGTGTATGTGTGTGTTTGTGTATATAAAGAGATAATTAAAAAAATATTAATCCAAGTAACAAGCTAATAGAACTGTCATAATAAAAAATAAAATATTAATAAACATAATAAATTATGTAATAAAGAAAAGTGAGGAACTGAAAAGTTAATCGATGGCCATATGAATGTTTTTCTAATTTCATCCGATTTTCTTAGTGGTCATGTTTCATTAGATAAGAAAAAGGAAATCAAAATTTATTCAAACAATATGATATAATATGGTCAAACAAATTAGATCACACAACATGATTTATATTACCCCGCGCATCACACGGGTGTTGTACTAATTATATTAAAGGCATGGAAAGACATTATACAATCTAAACCGGTAAAAGGCCATAGATAGCACAATTTACTCCATTCCTAAGAAGGTGTAATTCCCCCATACAAAGTTAGGCAAGATACTTACCTCAAAGAAGACAAATCGATACTCTAAAACAAACTTCTCGGATGAAATGACCTCCGAACGACTCAAATCTAACCAAAATAACTTCAAAGCACAAATAAAACACATAAGGAACTATTCCGGATCATAAAGACTCAATATTTATCAAAATCTAAAAATCGACAAAAAAGTCGACCCCCAGGCCTGCACCTCAGAACCTGGCAAATTTCACAAAACCCGAATACCCATTCCGATACGAGTTCAACCATACTAAAATTATCAAATTCTGATACCATTTCGTTCCTCAAATCATTAATTTTCATTTTAAAATTTTTCTTCAAAAGCCTACATTTTTCTCAACTCGATACACAATTTAAACGATAAAATCGTGGAATATAATAAATTCTAGGTGAAGAACAGTTACCCAATCGATTTTCTTAAAAAACCCACAAAGTATCGCTAAAAACCGAGTTGTACAAGTCAAGATATGATAAAAATAGTCTAACCCTCGATTTCAAGATCTTATATTCTGCCCAGATGACAATGAATGACGATCGTGGAACCGCACTCGCGATGGCGAAGAAGAAAGATAAAAGCTTCCAAAATCCTTCTATGCGAACGCGACAGCGAGCTCGCGAAAATGGTGAACAAAAACCCATACCTTTCACGAACGCATCTATGCACTCGCGAACGCGTAGAGAAATCGCCCGATGCCCCAAATCCGCCTTAATTTTACGCGACCGAGTACTTGTGAGCGCAAACGTGAAGGCAAAGATCTTCCCACCTTCATGGACGCGATCCGTTCGCGAAGGAAAAAGTGTTCGCGTTCGTGAAGGGAAAAGTGTTGCCTGCCTCCAAATACACCACGCGAACGCAATGAAGAACACCAGAAGAATCAACAGTCAAAAATAGGAGGAATTGGCCCGTAGCCCATCCATAACACACTCGAGGTCCCCGGGACCCTGTCTTAACACACAAACAAGTTCCATAACCAAACACGGACTCGCTTGAGGTCTCAAATCACATCAAATAACATCGAGACTACGAATCACACCATGATTGAACTCATGAACTTTTAAATCTTTCAACTTCAGCATTTCGCGCCGAAACCTACCAAATCAATCCGGAATGACGTCAAACTTTGCATATAAGCCCCGAATGACATAATGGAGCTGTTACAACTCTCGAAATCACATTCTGACCTCAATATTACCAAAGTCAACTCTTGGTCAACCCTTTCAACCTTCCAAAAATTCAACTTTCTAATTTTTTGCCAAAATGCTTCAAATTACCCTACAGACCTCTAAATCCAAACTCGGATGCACGCTTAAGTCTAAAATCACCATCCGAGCCTATCGGAACCATTGAAACTCCAATCGAGGTCAAATACTCAAAATCCAAACCTTTTTTTCAACTTCAAGCTTCTCAAAATGAGAGTCATTTCTAAAATCCTTTCCGAACCCCTCAAAAATACGAATCGATGATCCACGCAAGTCATATTACACTGTGTGAAGCTACTCATGACCTCAAACTGTCGAACCGGACCCAATTACTCAAAACGACCAGTCGGGTCATTATAGATTTTCCTATCAACAATCTTCAATTAGAATTTCCAAAGAATATCAACAGAGATGCAAACTACTAACCTAGTTAGGACTTCTAAAGGTATTAACAGGGTCACAAGTTCATATTCCAGATTAAGACCTCTAAATGAGTATTAATAGAATCTTAAGCTAATAGTTTTGTTTTCCAAAGTTCAGGACATGACTACTCGTTCCTAAGAATTTTCAACTTTATTACTAATCTTTTTGGAGGAACAAAGCATGATGTTAAACTCAAACAGTGGCAACAAGAAGTTCATCCAAAGTTCATAAGCTAGGTCTAGCTTGTTCATACAAGCTTAATAAAGCTCTAAAGACAACATTGACATACACATGGTTATGTGAACAGAAAGTATTGAAGGATCAAATAAGTGCAAGATCACCTATACAGGGAACATTTAGCATGGAGTCACATTATTTCAAAAATGAAAAATTTTATCATCATAATCAAGTTAACAATGTCAATACATGGATTTCAGAAAAGGGGTAAGGATGTTATCATATTGGGAAATCTGTCAAGCAAGTTAAGTACAGGACTTCAGACATAGTGGAGCTTAGTTTTAACAACTTAGAATTCTAGAACTTGCACAAAACCTCATGACTTAGGTCAAACATGTGATGAATTTCAAAACGTATACAAAGATTGTACATGGATTCAGTCTGCTAACAGAGCAATACACACTTAACCACCCAAACAAACAAAGAGGGATAAGGTTGAAGTTTACTGATCTTTTCTAGGGCAGCAGACCAAACAGGAGTTCAATTTAGTCACGTAGGATCCCAAGCTTCAAGCTTTGAGCAGCGAAAGAACTCAGAAAAACAAGAAATAGAAATTAATCAGAGAGGACCTAAGCTTCTAAATCTTAATGATTTTGATATTCGTATGAGATTTTATGCTCTTGTTGGGACTTGTAGGTGAGAGCATTCAAAGCCCTATATAGTGGCTATGAAACCCTAGGGTTTCATAGATTCAAATCACTTAGTGGAGAGTGATAGAGGATGGATGATGTGAGCATGATATATGAAAATTGAGAGATGAATAGAGGGAAAAATGGTGAAGTAATTTACCTGAGAGGACGATACAACTGTTTAAGGCAGATAACCATCGGTCAAACTCCATGACGAATTTTTTGGAAAAACTCTATGCATGCTCCGACTTGATGGAGCATGAGAGGATTTGAGCGATATGAAGTTGCATATTTAAGTTAGGGTTCTAGACTTGAGGGATTTTTAAATAGAGTGATGTAAGCGGAAAGAGATCGGCGAGAATCCCGGTTGGTGGAGACATAAAGAATGATTGAAGGGCTGATTTTAGACCTTGCACGAATTTGTGCAAGGTTTCTTTGATGATCAGGTATGTTAGTTGAGAGATATTAGAGAGGAAAGGGAAAGAGAGGAGGCAGGGTCTTTGGGGAAATAATTAGGGTTTTGGGAGATAGAGGTTGGGTCGTTAGGTTAAGCTTAAGAGATCAAATCTGGGTCGTTGATCTTTGAGATCAGCGGTCCTGATAATTTGGGATTAAACACTTTTTATGGGAAATTTTGGTGGCCGTTGGATCCTTGTGATCCAACGGTTAGGATTAAATCTCTGGGTATTTTAGATTTAAAGAGTAAATGTAGTCAAAATCATGGACCGTTGATCATAGAAACAGACATCCTGAATTAGTTGTGTGTCTTTTTGTGTGGGGGAAACGAGTGACGTGGAAAGCTCTAATTGGTTTAAAGGTAATGACAAGGATTGCCAAGGTGGATTGGAGGGACTAGACCTAGGTCATCCCGGATTGGGATAGGGGTGACTTGGGTTGGAATTGATTTGAATGGTAGTCATTCTGTATTTAACTAAAGAGTTGTAATTATAGCCTTTTGGTCTTTTAAACCATTTGAAATTAATTCAAATAAACTTAATTATTTTTAATGAAGTGTAGCAGAAATTATAAGCGTCAAATATATTACTAATTATTATAATTAATTATTTTAAGATACTTTATTTTCTAAATTATAATGCTAGTTTTGAATTATCAACATAGTAATCTACTTAATCAAAATTTAAGGAGTAATTCGTTAAATTAATCATAAAGCCTCTGTGGTGTATTTCAAAAGGTATTTTAATAGTATTAAAATTAAAATGTAAGTATATTTGTGATTACATAATACCAATAATAAGTTAGTTTCAAAACTAATATTTCGATCACAAACCAATCATACAAAAATCATCTAATTTCGATCAAAAATCACCTTTCAAATCCCCAAATTTCACTCTCCAATACATGGGTCAAAAATCTCAAAATTTTACCTCAAAAACACCAAATCTGTGGGGGAAATTCAGTGGGTATTCAATATTAATGGATAAAAATAACAAAAAGTTGCTTACCACATGAAATCTAGAGAAACCCTTCAAAAATTGTGTCAATCAGAGTTCCCAAAGTCCAAAAATGAAGAAAACACTCTAACTCTCGTCTTTTTGTAATCTACCAGGCTTTGCGCACCTGCGAGCCCAATATTCGCTTCCACGGAGCCGCATCTGCGGTTAAAGTTCTGCACCTACGAGACTCACTTAAGTCCCCGACCAGTAGCACTTGTGATCCCCTCCTCGCACTTGCGTGACCGCTTCTGCGACTCATCCCTCGTTCCTGCGCAGTCCTTTCGCTTCTGCGGCTCCCCTCTTCCTTTCTCGTTTCTGCTTCTGCGGGCCTTCCTGCGCAGAAGCGCATCCACTTCTGCAGGCCTTCTTGCGCAGAAGCGCATCCACTTCTGTGGACTTCCTCCCACGCCTGCACTACTTAGGTTCCTCACAAAATCCTGAATCTGCAGTTTCTTGGCCGCTTTTGCGGCTCCGCACTTGCGGACAAAACCTCGCAGGTGTGGTCACAACAGATCTGTAGCCACCAGAATTTGCCTAAGTCCAACTTTTGATCCGATTTTAATTTGAATCCAGAGGCCCACCGAATCTCATCCAAACATACCAACAAGTCCTAAAAAATCTTACGAACTTAGTCGCGGCCTCAAATCACGTCAAACAACATCAAAAACACGAATCACACCTCAATTCAAGCCTAATCAAACTAATAGATTTTCAACTTCCACAATCGACACAGAGAACTATCAAACTACCTCCGCTTGACCTCAAATTTTGCACACAAGCCATAAATGACACAACAGGCCTATCCCAACTTCCGGAACCAAAATGGAAGCCCGGTAACCACAAAGTCAACTCTCGGTCAAACTTCTCAACTCTCCAACTTCAATTTTTTTCAACTTTCGCCAATTCAAGTCCAAAATCACTTACATACCTCCAAAGCAATATCCAGATACACTCCTAAGTCCAAAATCACCATATGGAGCTATCAGAACTATCAAAACTCCATTCCGGAGTCATTTACACATAAATCAATATCTCATCAACTCTTTCAACTTAGGCTTCCGACCTTGGGACTAAGTCTCCCAACTCATTCTGAAACAAAACCAATCAGCTCGAGAAGTCACATAACAACAAACGAACATAGAATAAGCAATAAATAGGGGAATGAGACTACAATACTCAAAACGACCGACCGGATCGTAACACCTATCCAAGGTCTCAAAACATGAATCAATTAGTGCAAATACTAAGGTCAAGGAGCAAGATTGCTTTTAAATCTTCTTAAACTTCCAAATTGCATGTGATGGTGCCAAATATTCTCCGAGCCACTAAGGGTCTAAACCACCCATATCTCCATGTCCAGAAATATCAAATGAACGAAGGGAAGTCTTAAATCAAAGAGCATGATGCTAAACTCAAAACGATAAATTGGATCGTTACAATTATTTAAACTTCTTCATAGTTGGTAGGGAGTATTTTTAAAAGAGGGTTGTCAAATGATAGGTTGGAAAAGAAAATGCAGAGGAAGGACCCACCAAAAGTTGTGTTTTTTGGTACCCTACGGAAAAAACAATTCCATTAAGGACGTTGGTCAGCTTTTGGAAGCAATGGTTCTCGTAACTTGTTCTTTGCCCAAGTATTTTACAGGACTCTCTGTAATTTCACTTTCATTTAATCACCGCCATCAATCAAAATCTAAAGCTTTACCTCTTCAACTCCTTAAGATTCTCCACTCTCGTATCACTCTCCCCCTACCACTATAAATTCTGTAGAGCTTCAGTCCATTTGAGACCAACAAGCTATTAGCTCACTGCTTCTTCTTCTTGAATCCAAAAAAAAAAAAAAAAAAAAGCTTACTTCTTACAGTACTTTTTTTCCTACATCAAGGCCATGGCAGGCAAGAAGAGCTCATCATTCTCCTTCTTCAGTTTGTTCAAATCGAAGAGCTCGAGAGCACGAAGGGGAGATCAAGACTACTACAAGGATGATTGCGTGAAGGCTTACAAAGTGTGGCCAAGTGATGAAGATAGAGGTCAATGGGTAGCTGAGCCGAGAATTGATGAAAAAGCTTCTACTTTCATCTCCATTAGGACTGCAAACTGGAGTAACATTGAAGCTTCCAAATAAGCTAGTTGTATAGAGAAGATTAACTCTTCCCCATTATTACATCCACTTAATTTCTCTAGCTAGCTACATGCATTTCACAAATGCATTATGTTCTATATGTTGTAAGTTTTTGTTAGATTCTGATTTAGGTTTGCCTAGTCTGTGGAGGTGAAAATAATACACTGAATAACGTAAATAGTATTTATTGTCCCTCAAAAACTCATGCCTTCCTCTTCTTCTATTTGACTACTTCAATTCTTCTCCTTCTTTGTGCACTACGTCGTCTAACATGACATTCAGCATTTGAAAAGGAAAAAACAAAATGAAGGATGTCAAAGATTTCGTAATCTTCAAAAGTTTATAGCACTTCTTCCGTTTCCTGTCTTCTTGTTGAGTACAATACGAGCTAGAAAATAATCCAAAAAATGTTGGTTATTTTTCTGTTATTGCGCTAGCTACTTGCATGCACCTAATTCATTACATTTTGAAGAAAAAGACTTTCTTCGAGGAAGTCACTATTTATTGCTAAGGTAGTAGAGAGACTATACTAATTTGGCCATAATAATATTTAAGTACACATAATGGTTTGACCACCACTAGATGTATTACAAGTTGGTGTTAGAGCCCTATTTTCATAGGAATTGCGGTATGAGCAAGTTTGGTAGAGTCTTGTGGATTGGTACGGAGACGTCTGTACTTATATTCGAGAGGCTTCCGAATTGTTAAGCTCAATTGGAGAGATTTTGGGTAATGAAATAGGGGAATCAATCATATGACGACCTTGAGATCACAATGGCCACATAGTGTTTGATAAAATGCTCAAATGTGCTAGAATCATGAACTCCTTCCTAATTTATATTCAATTTTGCTATATCTCTAAATAGATCAAAGTTGCTAGAAATATGGAACTGCGTAGTAAATTAAGGAAAGCTCAAAGCGAGGTATGATGGCTAAACTCTTCTTCAAGAATTGAACCCCACATCACCCTTGTAAAATTCCAAGATGTTTATTACAAGTCGATTATTCCGAATTAGCTTGTGACAAAATATATGTTCGATCTGTGATCAAATGCTCTTATCATGTTGTGTTATTGATTAAAGACGTGTTCCAACTACGGATTATGTATCTACATGTTATAATTCCAAGTCGTACATATACAAATTGTTATGCTAAACTGTGTAGAGATTGTAATTGATATTGTTGTTACACTTCCACCCGCACATATTGGGGTGAGGCGGCAGGAATGTTTTGTGTAGGAATCGATATTGTTGTTACACCTCCACCCGCACATATTGGGGTGAGGAAGCAGGGACGCTTTGTGTAGGTAAGATATAATGTTTCTCATATTTGTAACTTTGTTGTGAACAATTTGAGCCATGTTGAGGTTATATAGAGGCTAATTCCCATAATCAACTTGATAACTGCTATTTATGTGATGAAATGGTCGATTTGAGCTATGATTGCACACTTTGTACATTCCTACACTTTAGCATATCATTATACCAGTCTAGGAGCATGAAATTTGATATTCATTCATCATATATATGTATAATTGTTTATTTGCTTCTCTATGATATGATTTGGACTGGATGCATGTGACTACGCGAGACGGATTGTGTTGTTATGCCCGTGACCACGCGAGGAGGATTGTGTTTTTATGAATGTGACCACGCTGGATGGATTGAGTTGTTATGCCTGTGACTACGTCGCTCGAATTATATTATTATGCATGTGACCGGACCGGGCAGATTGTATTGTTATGCTTGTGATCATGCTAGGTTGATTAGTGAATCTGTGACCATGCCGGCTGGTAGCACGTTGAATTGGCCGTACTTGTGTGTGGATATGGATCCATCACCCTAAGGTCAGTGTCTAATATTCTATCTTGATGGATTACAAGCGGATATTGAGAAAAACTAATCAATGGTTTGGTACAATTGTGGAAAGGTTGAGAAAAATCTTGTCGGGGTTTGTTTTGGATTTGCATTTCATCTTTACTTATAATTTTCATGGTTGTACCTAATTGATATACATATCATCTCTATATGTTATATCATCGAGTGGACAGAGAACTTGAGTAATTGCACACACACACCTAGATGGTTCTTTCCGTACTTTATGACTTGATTACATTACTGTTCTATACTTGTTGGATTTATGAAACTATATAGGTTATAGCAGGTATCATTTATCTTTTTACTCGCCAAGGTTCATTACAATACTTATTGAGTACATTGGGTCGGATGTACTCATACTATACTTTTTCACTTAATTGTGCTGATCTAGGTGTTGGGACCAGTTATCAATAGTGGAGTTTCTTGTTGAGTTGAGTATCGCGAGACAAAGTAGAGATCCATTCTCGCCCTCAGTCGTGGCATATCTTTTCTTATGTATTGTTGCCTTTATTTCAAACAATATTCTTTGTTGAATGGAGGTGAGTTCAAGGACTTCTTTGATCGGGAAATGCACGCACTTCTTTTGTTGTCATTAAGGTCCCTTCCCCCTGAGTTCAAGATGTCCCTTCCGCTTCTCTTTCACTACTTCCCTCATTGGTTTCTACTTGGTCATTTCAGACTTGTATTTTCGTATTAAAGCTCAAGACTCCGTGCTTACTAGTTTCTGGGAAATTTATCATGTATTAGTGGTATTTTGCTATATTGAGGTTTCAAACTTATGTTATTTCTCCAAATTCCGTTATTTTAGTTCATTATTGTTATGTTCTGCTTTCCTAGGAAGTGTGTTAGATGCCATCCTCATGTGTTGGGATTTTAGGTTGTGACAAGTTGGTGTTAGAGCCTAGTTTCATAGGAATTACGGGTCATGAGCAAGTTTAGTAGAGTCTTGCGGATAAGTACGGAGACGTCTGTACTTATATTCGAGAGGCTTCCGAATGGTTAGGAAACTACCCTTTTGCATTCTTGTCATGTTTGTTTTTTATTTCTGAAGTTTGAAACTTGGCTCTTCTATTCTCTCACAGATGGTGAGGACACGTGCGACTGAATCAAGCGGACGGTCACCAGTACCACCAGATAGGGCCGCGAGAGGATGAGGCCGCAGTAGAGGCCGAGATATGGCTCGTACTACAACCAGAGTAGCACCTGTGGAGCCACCAATTTCTCTAACTCCGTAGCAGGTACTAAATGTCTTTGAGCCGGTGAGACCATCTTAGACACCAGCAATGCCCATCGTTATTCCTGGCCTTCAGGAGGTCTTAGACTATATTTTTATTGTATGCACGAGCCTGGCTCAGGCAGTATCAGTTCCAGCTGCACCAGCCACTTCACAAGCTAGGGGAGGTGCCTAGAATCCTGCCACTCGTACTCCTAAAGCTAGCTCAGGGTCACTAGATACTGGGTGTGTTGCCAGTTTAGCCGATTGCTGCCGCTTGGGCCGAGGTTGGTCCCCTTATGATTAATAAGGATCAGTAGAGATTGGAGCGGTTTGGGAGGCTTAAGCCTCCAGAGTTCAGTGGAACAGAGTCAGAGGATGCTTAAGATTTTATAGACCGATGTCAGCGGATTATTCGCACCGTTGGTATTTTAGACAACAATGGGGTTGCATTTACTACTTTTCATCTCATAGGGGTAGCTTACAGATGGTGGTAGACTTATGAGTTGAGTAGTCTAGCCGATGCAAATCCACTTACATGGCATGGATTCTCAGTTCTCTTCTTAGAGAAGTTTGTGCCAGAGACTCATAGAGAGGAGTTGCGTAGGCAGTTTGAGCAGTTATGTCAGGAGGGTATGACATTGACTCAGTATGAGATGACGTTCGCATATTTGGCTCGTCATGTAGTATGGTTTGTTCCCACTTAAAGGGAGAAGATTAGGAAATTCTTTGATGGCCTCAACTATGCTTTACGTTGAGATATAGCTCGAGAAGTCGGTCCAGATGCCAGGTTTGATAGGTGGTCGAGATTGCTAGACGATTAGAGCTGGTTCGTAGGCAGGAGCGTGAGGAGTGGGAGGCTAAGAGGCCTCGTAGTTCAGGTGAATTCAACAATGTCTCATATGGAGGATAGTCCTATTACAGCAGAAGTTGCCCTTCAAGACCCGTTCCGACAGATCACCATATTCCTTGTGGTTCTTCAGTAAGCCACAATTCTTACAATGCACCAGCTCAGTCATCATTTAGTGCATTGCCGACACAAAGTTCTTATCGTGCTCCATTTTCCCAGGTTACCAAAAGCATTTCTTCGGGCTATCCTATGGGTGCGGAGACTTGAGTCACCTCAAAGAGGATTGCCTTAGACTGTTGAGTAGGGTCCCATAGCAGATTTCTCAGCCTATGATTTCAGCACCAGCAACTACACCATCCATAGAGCCAGCAAGGGTCGGGTTGAATCAGCTTGGGGCTGGCCTAGAGGGGGAGGTCGTTCAGGTGGTGGTTAGGCCCGTCGCTACGTATTTCCAGCCACGCCAGAGGCAGTTGCTTCAGATGTCGTGATCACATGCATTGTTTCTGTATGCCACAGGGAGGCTTCAGTATTATTTGATACCGGTTCCATTTATCGGTATTATTTGATCCCGGTTTCACTTATTCATATGTGTCATCATACCTTGCTCGTTATTGTTTTATACTTGTTTATGTATCTGCACTAGTGTGTGATTCTATTATTGTGGACCACGTGTATTGGTCGTCTTTGGTGACTGTTGGGGGATGATAGACGAGATTTGATCTTTTACTGCTTAGCATAGTTGTTTTTTACATGATTCTAGGCATGGATTGGTTGTCCCCGTGTCACGCTATTCTATATTGTCACGCTAAGACTGTGACGTTAGCGATGCCGGGGTTGCCTAGGGTTGAGTGTAGAGGTTCCCTGGATTATGTTCCTAGCAGAGTGATTTCATATTTGAAGGATCAATAGATAGTTGAGAAGGGATATCTAGAATATTTGGCCTGCGTGAGGGATGGTAGTGCTGATACTCCTACCGTTGAGCCAGTTCCGGTAGTGTGAGACTTCCCAGATGTGTTTTATGTAGACTTGTCGATCATGCCACCTGACAGGTACATTGATTTTGTTATTGACCTGGTATCGGGCACTCAACCCATCTCTATTCCTCTGTATCATATGTCACCATCAAAGTTAAAGAAATTTAAGGAACAACTTCAGGAGTTACTTGATAAAGGTTTCATTAGGTCTAGTATGTCGCCTTGGAGTGCACCGGTTCTATTTTTGAAGAAGAAGAAGGATAGAACTATGAGGATGTGTATCGGTAATAGGTGGTTGAACAAAGTCACAATTAAGAACAGGTACGCACTATCGCACATTGATGATTTGTTCGATCACCTTCATGGTGCTAGAGTTTTTTGAATATTGATTTAAGTTTGGGGTATCATCATTTGAAGATTTGGAATTCACATATTCTGAAGATAGCTTTCAAGACCCGTTATGGGCACTACAAGTTTCTTGTGATGTCTTTTGGGCTAGCCAATGCCTCAGTAGCCTTTATGCATTTGATGAATAGTTTATTCCAGCGGTATCTTGATTTATTAATCACATTGTTCATTGACGACATATTGGTGTACTTAGGCAACCGGGAGGATCATGAGCAGCATCTGAGGATCATACTCCAGACTTTGAGGGAGAAGAAGCTATATGCTAAATTCTCCAAGTGTGAGTTTTGAATTGATTCAGTGGAATTCATGGGTCATTGTTGCACCTTTGAATAGATTGACCAAGAAGGGTGCCCCATTTTGATGGTATGAGGAGTGTGAGGAGAGATTTAAAAAGCTTAAGACTTCATTGAATACAGAGTATTGGTGTTTCATACAAGTTCGGGATCCTACATCGTATATTGTGATGTGTCATGTATTGGGTTTGTCTCAATGTTGATATAGGATGGTAGGGTGATTGCCTACACATCTCGGCAGTTAAAGGTTCATGAGAAGAATTACCCTATGCTTGACTTAGAGTTGGCAGTTATTATTCACGCGTTGAAGATTTGGAGGCACTATCTGTACGATGTTTATTGTGAGGTATATATCGATCATTGGAGTCTCCAACACCTGTTCAAGTAGAAAGATGTTAATTTGCTGTAGTAGAGATGTTTAGTGTTGCCGAAAGACTATAATATCACCATATTATATCATCCGGAGAAGGCCAATGTGGTGGCCGATGCATTGAGTAAGAAGGCAGAGAGTATGTGCAGGTTGGCATATTTACCGGTAGTAGAGAGGCCATTAGCCATGGATGTTCAGGCCTTGGCCAATCAATGTGTGAGACTGGATGTTTTGGAGCGCAGTCGTGTTTTTGCTTGTATTGTGGCACGGTCATCATTGTTGGAGCGCATCAAAGCTCACCGATTTGATGATCCTCACTTGTTGGTTGAAGGACACGGTGCATCAGGGAGGTGATAAAGAGATTATGACTGGTGATGATAGTGTTATGCGCCTTGAAGGCCGGATTTGTGTTTCAAATGTTTATGTGTTAATAGATTTGATCCTTGAAGAGGCTCACAACTTGCGCTATTGCATTCACCCAGGTGTCACGAAGATGTACCGTGACTTTAAATAGCACTATTGGTGGCGGAGAATGAAGAAAGATACCGTTGTTTAGGTCTCTCGGTGTTCAAATTGTCGAGAGGTAAAGTATGAGCATAAAAAATCAGGAGGGTTGATTTAGAGATTGGAGATACCGGAGTAGAAGTGGGAGCGCATCATTATGGATTTTGTGGTAGGCTTGCCATGGACATTGAAGAAATATGACGCAATATGGGTTATGTGGACCGATTGACTAAATCCTCACACTTCATTCCAGTAGTGACTTCCTATTCTTCAGAGCCGTTGGCTCAGATATACATCCGGGAGATTATCCGCTTGCATGGCATGCCCATTTCAATCATTTCTGATCGAGGCACGTAGTTCACATCGCAATTTTGGAGACTAGTGCAGTGAGAGTTGGACACACGGATTGAGTTGAGTGCAACATTCCATCCTTAGATGGACGGACAGTCCGAGCGCACTATTCAGATCTTGCAGGATATGTTAAGTGCCTATGTTATGGATTTGGAGGTTCATGGAATCAATTTCTTTCGTTAGCAGAGTTCGCCTACAACAACAACTCTCAGTCGAGTATCTAGATGGCTCCTTATGAAGCCTTATATGGGAGGAGATGTCATTCTCCAATTGGTTGGTTTGAGTCTGGGGAGGCTAGGTTGTTGGGAACTGACTTGGTCCTCGATGCCTTGGAGAAGGTGAAGTTGATTCAGGAGTGGCTCCGCCACAACACACTCCATACATAAGAGTTATGTTGATAGGAAGGTTCATGATGTTGCATGTATGGTGGGTGAGAGTGTTCTTCTTAGAGTTTCGCCCATGAAGGGTGTTATGAGGTTCGGGAAGAAGGGCAAGTTTAGCCCTCGATATATTGGGCCTTTTGAGGGGCTTGAGAAAGTTGGAGAGGTGGCCTACAAACTTGCCTTGCCACCTAGTCTATCGGGTGTTCACCCAGTTTTCTATATTTCTATGCTCCTGGAGTATTATGGTGATCCGTTGCATATTTTGGACTTCAGCACAGTTCAGCTAGATGGGGATTTGACTTATGATGTGGAGCTAGTGGCTATTTTGGATCGGCAGGTTCGAAAATTGAGATAAAATAATATTTCTTAAGGGAAAGTTCAATGGAGAGGTTAGCCGGTCGAGGAGTCTACTTGGGAGACCGAGTAGGAGATGCGGATCATTTATCCACACCAATTTAAGACTCCATGAATGATTCTAGACCTGTACGAGGACGAACGTTTGTTTAAGAGGGGGAGAATGTAATGACCTGGCCGGTCGTTTTGTGTATTGTAACCCTATTCCCCTAATTATTTCCTATCCTATTTTTCGTTTGTTATTTTGTGAATTTATGGGGTGGTTGGTTTGGATTCTGGGATGTTCCGGAATGAATTGAGACACTTAGTCCCAAGGTTGGAAGCCTATGTTGGAAGAGCTGACCGGAGTTTTAACTTTTGTGTAGATGACCCCGGAATGGAGTTTTGATGGTTTTGATAGCTTGGTATGTTGATTTTGGACTTAGGCGTATATCCGAATTTTTATTTGGAGGTCTGTAGGTTGGTTTGAGGCTTTTTGGTGAAAGTTGAAAAGTTGGAGGTTTGGACGGTTGGGTGGTTTAACCGAGAGTTGACGTTATCAATATCGGGTTCATATTTTGATTATGGGGGTCGGAGTAGGTCGATTGTGTCATTTATGACTTATGTGCAAAATTCAAGCTCATGCAGAATCTGTTTGATATGATTCTGCATTAGTTTTAGAAGTTGGAAATTCATGAGTTCATTATATTTAAATTTTGGTGTGATTTGTGGTTTTGATCTTGTTTGATATGATTTGATGCTTCGAGTAAGTTTGTACTATATTTTAGGATTTAACAGTATGTTTGGACGAGGTCCTGAAGGCCCCGAGTGTGTTTTGGAAGAGTTTCGACCTTTTTCCATCATGTTGGACTGCTGATTTCTGTGCTTCTGGTATTTTTCTTCGCGATCGCGAAGTATGGGTCACGATCGCGTAGAGTAGTTGCTGGCAAGTGGGTTTTTTCTCTTCGCGTTCGTGAAAGTAAGGACTTGTTCGTGAAGATTTAGGGTGGTTATTCATCGCGAACACGATTCAGCAGACACGTTCGCGTAGAAGGAAGGAAGGTCCTGATGATTTCATGCGGTTATTCTTCGTGATCGCATGATCAGTTCTGCGATCGTGTAGCTTTGGAGGTTTGGTCATCGCGTTCGTGAATTTGGTGTCGCATTCTCCAATTTGGTGTCATGTTCGCGTAGGAGAAATTGGGTAGCTGGAATATTTGTGCTTCGAGATCGCGAATGGCAAATGCCTGGGCAGAATGTTTTAAAGCTCTATTTCGAGGGTTTGGTCATTATACCATATTTTGAGTTAGCGAGCTCGGCTTTGGGCGATTTTTGAGGGAATTTTCATGCTTTGGATCGAGATAAGTGTTTTTGACTCGGATTTGTCCATTAATCATGATTCCATTTTTTAAATTATTTTATTAGTGATTTGAAGTAGAGAAATTGGCAATTTTGTAAAAACTTTTCAAAAATAAAGTTTGAGGATTTGAAGGTCGATTTGAGGTCGAAATTAGATAATTTTGGTATGGATGGACTTATAATCAAATAGATCTTCAAAATTCGTGAATTTGGTCGGGTTCTGAGATGCGAGCCCGGAGTTGACTTTTTAATTTTTGTTAAAGATCTTAGTTTTATCATTTGGAGTCAATTATATGGCTTTTATTGATTATATTAAGTTAATTTGGCTAGATTCGGATTGTCTGGAGGTCGATACGAGCAGAAATGGCTTTTAGAGTAGTGATTTGGCTATATAAACTTGGGTTATGCACTATTTGCCTGAGTTATTTGTAATAGCTATGTGCTATGAGTGCGCATATGTGGGGTTTGAGTGCATGTGCGAGCACCGTGGTATTTATCTATATTCGAGGTAGTTCTTAGGCTATGATGTGCCTAGAATTGACTGTTAAGCTTTAAGCTATAATATTTCTCATATCTGTAACCTTGTTTTGAACTATTTGAGACATATTGAGGTTACATAGAAACTAATTTCCTGAATGAATTTGATAACTGCTATTTCTGTGATGAAATTGAAATTTGAGATGTGATAGCACACTTTACACATGCCTACACTTTAGCATGTCACTATACCAGTCTAGGAACATGAAATTTGATATTAATTCATCATATATATGTATTCTTGTATATATGCTTCTGTGTGATATGATATGGACCGGATTCATGTGACCACGCCTGGCGGATTGTGTTGTTAAGCATGTGACCATGTGGGGAGGATTGTGTTGTTATGCATGTGACCACACCGGGCAGATTGCATTGTTATGCATGTTACTACGCCGGTCGGATTGTACTGTTATACATGTGACTACACCGGGCAGATTATGATATTTAGCATGTGATCACGCTGGGCGGATAACACGTTGAATTGGTCGTGCTTGCGTGTGGATATGGATTCATCCTCTAGGGTCACCCTCTTATATTTTTATTGATTGTGTACACACAAATATTGAGAAAAATTGATTAGTGATTTGGTACGTACATAAAAAGGTTGAGAAAAATCTAGTCAGTGTTTGTTTTGAATTTTCATTTCTCTTTACTTGCAATTTCCATCGTTAATTACTTGATTCATCTGCATATATGTTCATTGACTGAAACGAGAAATTGAGTAATTGTGCACACACACCCAAAGAGTTCTTTCGATACTTTTGATTATATTATTGTTCTGTATTTGTTGGATTTATGAAACTCTACAGGTTATATCAAATATCATTTATAATTCTTACTTCTTTTACCTCAACGAGGTTAGTTACGATACGTACTGAGTATATTGAATCGGTTCTACTCATACTATACTCTGCACTTACTTGTGCAGATCCAGGTTTTGGGACCAGTTATCAGTAGCGGAGTTGCTTGTTTAGCTGAGTATCGACATACGAGATAGAGTTGCATTCTCGCCCGCAGTCTTAGCATCTCCTTTCTTATGTAATGTTGCCTTTATTTCAAACGGTATTGTACTTGGTAATTTCAGGCTTGTATTTCCGTATTAGAGCTCATGATTTTGTATTTACCGGTTTTTTGAAAATTTATCATGTATTTACGGTATTTTGCTATATTGAGGTTTTACATTTATGTTATTTCTGCAAATTCTGTTATATGTTTGGTTTGCCTAGCAAATATGTTAGGCACCGTTATAACGGGTTGGGATTTTAAGTCATGACAGTACGTATGAGACTGTAGTTATTGGAGCCTATATGTTGCAAAAGACCAACGGTCAAAGTCGCACAAATATTCTTGTTAATCCAACAGATGATCTCGTTAAATAATCGCAGCCTTTCTTTACAAAATATATCATCAATCCCACTCCAACCCATTCTTCAATCTCATTCTGCCACCCACAAACTAAACAATTGTTCTTTACTTCAAAAGTGTAGGATAAACGATCAAGTGATATATCTTTGAATTTAAAATATAATCTATTCTTTTGAACGTCTAAATGAAATACAAACGTATGATTGTTCGTCTTATTTCTTAAATTAGTATGCTGTTAGAGGTGGATGGAGTCTCGTCTATTGAGTTTATCAAATGAATCCGATAATTTCGACACGAAATATAAATATATATAAGTAAAAAATTACTTAAATTTTAACAAATATTAAATATGAACCATAATTTCAGAAGTTTAATTGAATTCAATAATAAGAACGTAACAGCCAGGACTCATCAAATTTAGATATTCTATCTGTCTTCCACCGTAGAGACCCCATTAGATAGTAGAGGTCCTTTCATGTTTTTCTAACTACAGTAATCACAATAATACTAGTAAAGGTAATTACTGTGCCGAGGAACTTCAGTTACTAATAAAGGAAAGCTATATAAAATTATAAATTCCCTTAGTTAGGATGAATGGCTACCAGGGATTCCCATTGACTGATTCTCCTCAAGATTCTTCTGGAGGCTTTGAATTGAAATGAACCTCATGACCATGAATTCATTCAACATGATTCGTTCTTGGAATGAAGAATAACAAATATAATGAATTAGTAATTCAAATTAAACCAACTTTGGACCAACACTACAAGATGTAATTGTGCAGAGAATGAATCAGTTAAAGTAAAGAACAAATGAAGTAGCAACCATTGAAGGTGAACAATGGTATATCACGTACGCGCTATTTTGTCTTAGTTTTTATGTTTTCTTTTTTTGTGACCTCTTAAAATCTTAACGGGCAAAGTGGAGACTAGTGCTTGAGTTAATTTTGTGACTAATTTTTGTTTATTTTGTTATATCGAATCCAGTTCCCACAAAGTATAAAGTAACGAAAAGTCTGCCCGTGTATATCAAATATTGTATCAAATCAAGGGCAAAGGAGAACACTGATAAGGATTTATTAAATTGTGATTTTTTACCAACATGTACAATCGCGCGGTCCTTTATATGAGCCTATTTTCCTAAGTACAAGGGTCGCATGTCACAAGGATAGGTTAAAGTAGATTTAAATCTTTTTACTTTGTATTGAATGGTTTAAGTTAATTATAATTAGAGTTTAGAGAGCTTTGCTTTGAAGTACCCTATAGAGCCTTTGTTTTCCTTACAAAATGTACGTCCATTTCACCTTGCTATCTCGTTTACTGGATACTTAAAAGCTTGCCAAAACCTCCCACTATCTGATGTTGTATTTAATTAAAAGTAAAAAAATAACTTATACTTTGTGTTCATAAATTAAATAGACAAAAACAAAACAAAAATTAAGGGAAAAGGAAGATTGCTATATCTTCCTCAATCGAACATTTCATATACGATTAAAAAAAGTCAGTGGAATTTCTAAAATCATAAGGAATGAGTGAGCCTCTCCAACCCCCTCGCCCCCGGAGAAAGGAAAATAGTGTCCTTTTATAATTATTCTGCTTTGTAACTTTACAATTATTAGCTTAACGATTCTCTGTACGACCAAAATTAAAAGGAAGAAATCAACAATTATAACAAGTGTCCCCTAAAGAGTAGAAGACCTTTTACTTATTTGCTAATTTTTCCATTTTAATTCACCTTTCTCAATTAGTGCTGCAGCAAGTAAAAGGTAGCCTTGGTACAACGGTAAAACTTATAATTTGTGTGATCACAAGAATATAGGTAAAAGTAGTAAAGATAATTTTTGGAGAAATATAAGGCGAAATTGTACAAAATGTGATTATATACGGTCAAAACTGGACTCACACGATTTTCTTGATTAATCGAGGCTAGGATGGTGGGCTGAGGATCAGCCTCGTATTATATCAGACCGAGACTGTCACACCTCCCTTTTCCCGAGAGGATGAGATAAGCGAGTTTTTTCCAATTTAAGTGACATTATTCGAATTTGGGATTACTTAATTTAGTTTTCAAATTCGCCACTCAGAATTATTTATTTACGGTGTGCCGAGTCACCATTTATTTCAAAATCCCAAATCGAGGAAATTTGACTCTGTTAAAAGTCTGTGAACCAGAAGACCAGGTAAGGAATTTTATTAAACCGGGAGAAGGTGTTAGACACTCTCGAATTCCGTGGTTCTAGCACGGTCGCTTAATGATTTATACCTGACTTATATTATCTAATTACTCATTCTTGTGTATTTATCCTTTATCGCTTTTAACTCCTTGATTTATCTAAAGAATTACCTTAATGCGAGTCACGCATACGTCTACCCGTTTAGTTTGGTGATTCAAAAATCATGTCACGCGTACGTGTACACAACTCACGACATTTGGTTTATTTCAGAAAAATAGTCAAAGTCGCGCAAACGCGTACCTTGAATTTATTTGAAAATCGGGATCACGTTACGCGAACATGTACACAATCACGATAGTAGATTAAAATCCGCGCATAAAGCATTTCTATGAGTGTTTCATTAAGGCATTTTATTTAGTAAGAGTGTTTGACCATGGTCACGCGAACATATACCTTGGTTTATTTTGGTATCACAACTATGTCATGCATGATTGTACATAATTATAAAAATTAGTTTAATTATGAGTACCTAAAGTCATGCTTATGTCTTTAATCCTATGTCGTATATCTAGGTGTAAAGGTTCATCACTAATATAATACATTTGTTTGTATCAAATAGTGCAGCTTATGTATGAAATGCCTATCAGGCCCATATCTTTTAAAAGTTTAAAGCCTGATAAGGACTGAGTCCAAATGGACTCTGGCCCAAGATCGTATTGTCCATTAGTCGGACTATACTACTGAATCAATTTAAAAAGAATTTGGGCCTATTTGGGTCCAATTGGACTCTGACTCAATTAAACATTCAATCAACTAAGACGCATTTGATTCAAAAGGTTTGGCCTAGTAATGAGTCCGAATGACTCTGGCCCAATGCATATTTGTTTGAATGAATTTGAAATTAAAAATAAAAGACATATGTAAAGTTTTACCTATATTTTGTTTATATTTTAAAACAGAAGTAAAAGGGTTTTTGAATAAAACAGAACGAAATTTGGTTAAATTCGGATAAGTTTCCTACTGATTTGCCTAAGTCTTCTATTTAGAGTGCCGAGTTTAAAACTCATTTGTGTTTGAAAATCTTAAAGTGATTATCTCTAATCGGAGTGTTTGCTTAATTCAAAGACTAAAATCTAAAATACAGTTCCAGGGACTCAATTGGTTTGGGCTTGAAACTGTATTAAGGTCTGCCATATCAATTACATTGTGAACAACCCAATTTCATATAAATTTGAGTTACTACATTTAACCATTCAAAAATATTATAGTAAATAGCTAATGTATTAAACGGATCTATGGCATAAGCAAATGTGACAAAAATGAAATTATTATATTTTTTGCTTTGGCTAATTGGACAGTAATAATAAAATATGCTTGTTATTACTTAAACAAATTTTATGGACTGTTTTTCCCTTTATTTTACTACTGCATAAGAACATAGAGAACTCATGAATACAAATTTAAACTAATTTTATAATTTGCTGACACTTTAACAATACGATTGAGACAACTTAAATTGCCTAAACAATGTAAATAATTAACCCTTCATGAATATACACATAATATATATAACTCTACCAACATTATTTATGTGATAACTTAGCTTAAACATAAAGTTACATTCAAACTAACCACACATTTTTATAAACAGTACATGAAACATAATAACAAGAGAATGGAAATTTACATTGTAAAGGCCTTGACAGCAGCAAGAGAAACGAAATACGTAAGAAAATAATCTGTGGACAAACTTTGAAGCAAAGCATCAGTAATGAAAACCAGATTTCAAAAATTGAAAGATATTTTTTTCTGATTCTAAAAGATCAAGAATGATTTTTAGAAAAAGGTTTTTCTCTTAAGAAATGAAAAGAAAATTTTTAGGCAGTGCAGAGATTTCTGTGTATAATGATGTCTATCAAAATATGTTCTCCTCCTTTTTTATGAAAAGGGAAGAGTGTATTTATAGAGTGAGGAGGTGAAAAGTGATAAGAATTAAGGTCAAAAGAATCTGCCAGAATTCCCTATAAATTATGAAAAATGACATCTTCTTAGCAGAAGTGGACATCTGTCCAATTTCTAATACCTTCCTTATCTCAGAAAATGGACAAGTGTTCAGATTCTGGATATTTTTGGATCTTATCCTTTTTTCCTACTCAGCATTGGGACAGTTTTCCCTATTCTAGAAGGTTCTAGTGATTTCTGAGAAATTTCAGAATTTAGGATTTCCGCATTTGACTCTTAAGGGCGTTGGATTTCCTTCAAAATCAGATTGGTCATGGGCCCGAGTCAGGTGACTCTTGGCCTTGGTTCTTAAGCTTTAAACCTATAGGCCTGTCTTATTCAGCCAAGCCCAATATGAACCTAAGGGAACCGACCAACTTAGTGAGGCCCAATTTTACCCAATAATTAAATAAAGAAAATAAATGATTAATAATAACAATAAGTAAATAAATAAAACATTAAATGCTTAACAAAAATGTAAATGCAAGATTAATATAGGATAAAAAAGACAAAATGTAAATAAATAATTAACATTATTTTTTTTTTACTTTTTTTTCACTCTATCTAATTAAGTCCATTTAATTAAATAAAAATAATAAAATAAAATGCGGAAAAGTAAAACTAACAAAATATACTTTGCTCTCACGTAAGGTCTCTGGCGATTGGCGAAAAGGAGAAGAAAGCTGCGATCAGCACAACCATGGCCGCTCCGGCCGGTGGCCAGCCTCCCTCGACGGCTGGGCTACCTTCCCAACACTTCCCATCGTCCCCAACCGCACAAACCAAACAAAAACTCCACTAGACTATTCTCAAATTCTTAAACCAGCCACGCTTAATGCTTCAACCAATTCAAACCCTAGTTCTAGCGTGGTTATTGAACCAGTACCCTCTCGACGTGCAACTGTTGTCAATGACGAGCCCATGATGATGTTTACAGAGGCGGGGGTTGAGCGCATGAACAAAATTGAAAGTCTTCAATATGTTGTGGTATGTAAATTCAGTTATGGATGGCCTGAACCTTTACGTAAAATTGTTCTTGCCCAGTGTGGGATCAAAGGTGATTGTAATATTGGTTATCTTCGTGATAGACATATATTGATTAGGCTGACACTGTGGCAAGATTATATTAATTTTACGTAAAAAATCATGTGTTATGTGAAAGGAAAAGATGGATATGATTATCAACTACGAACATTGTTATATGATGCTAAGTTTAAGGTGGGGTAGGAAATTCCCAAGGTGATGGCATGGATCTCATTTCCTAATCTTCTTCCTACTTATTTTGTCAAAGAATTCTTGTTTTCATCAGCTTCAGCGGTGGGGAAGCCGTTACATTTAGATATGGCTACAACTAATAAAACCCGGCCAAGTTATGCAAGGGTTAAAGTTCTTGTCGATCTTTTAGATGACTTACCAAAGAAAGTAGGTATGGACATTGAGAATCAGACTAATGGTGAAGTACGTACTGAATGGGTAAAGATCAATAATGATTATTTACCTAAATATTGTAAGACATGCAAAATACAAGGACATGATGAATTGGATTGTTGGAGAATCCATCCTGAATTAATGAAAAACAAAGAAAATAACTATCAAGGTGATACTGATGTTCAAGGGAGAGAGATTGTTGAAGTAGCTAGGCAAAAAATAATGATAAAAATAAGAAACCTATTATGATTCTTACTAGTGGAAAAGTGGTTGGTAATATTGGTGAACAATGGAAAGAGGTAAGGGATAATAGGGTGAAGAATCTGGATAAACAAGGTGAGAAGCAAGGAGTTACTGGAAAGGAAATTGTTCTAGTGGATCAAGGTGCAATTCAACATGTTTCAGGGGCAAAAGGGACTCCTCAACAGGTTAAAACAACCAACAAATATGCAGTTTTAGAGATGGACGAGGGTGACCAGGATAATAACAATGAATTGGCGTTAGTGACTCAAAGTTCTATTCCTAATCCTAATGGGAATGAGGGTACAACATCAACAACAAAACCAAAATCACATGGGAGAGCATTGAATGCAATTGCTCCATTTTTTACTCCTAACAAAACTAGGATTGGAGAAAATATAAATGGAGACATAGTATGTAATACTCAGAAGGAGAAGGCGTCAGAATCAACAACACAATGGGTGACTAGGACTTTTGGAGCTAACAATGTGACGACAAGTCAATCGTACGAGGAAATTCCATCGCAATCATTGGACACATCAGCTATTGAAGAGCAGGAGAATTATCAAAACAAAGTAAAGTTCACTGAACGGAAACTATGGAGTGAACAAGAAGAACATTCTGAGGAGGAAGATGAAGAATTAATACCAGATGACAAACATAACGATCAAGTTGAAGAAGATGATCAAGGGATGGAGGAACAAATTGTAAATGGCAACAATGAACAAAGGTGGGTGCAACAAGGAGACAAAAGTTCATGCGTGAAGAAAAATCAACCAAGGGATGAACCTACTGCTCAGAATTTAGAAGTGGCAAGCCTTATTAAAATTCCTAATCCTAAACCATTTTTAAATCCTAACCCTATCCCTAATGCTAAAGTAACAACTCAACAACCCATTGGCAATCCTATTGATCCAGGTGATGCAAATAAAGAAGGCCAGCTCCATGTTAAGCAAAACGCCAGACAGATTGAAGGTAACAATGAAGGGGAGCTAAGATCACAAGCCAAGGATAAAAGGGAAGAGACCACTGTACGGTCATATGTTCCAGTAGACATAATTGGTCAAGTTGACAAAGATAATGAGAACAAAAAGGTGATCCCCAAATCTACCAACAGTCAGATTGCAACTAAAGGTAGAACAGTAGAGGATGAGGAGAATTAGGTGAATAAAGGAATGTACATGGATGCAGAATTAACAACACAGAACTTCATGCATGTGTCTAGGCAAGGTTATATATCTCCTAAACAAATGGAGAAGGGTAGATCAGCAGGTCGAGGAAAAAGAAAACAGTCTAAGGAGGCTCCTAGTGTTCAAGCACTTGGGGTTCAAACGAGAAGGACAACTTCCAAATCAATCAATTAAATATGCATGCTATGATTTGGAATATTCGACAGTTAATACTAAAAGACCCTTTGAAAGACTCATCACAATGCATAGAAGACACAAGTTCCAGTTCATAGGCTTGATGGAACCAAAGCAGCAGGGAAGAAAACTGGATAAATATAGGAGGAGAATTGATTTTCCGTTGGCAATTAAAAATGTCTCCAATAAAATTTGGACATTCTTTGATGAGAAGTATGAAGTTACGATGGTTATGGATATGGTGCAACAATTAACATTGAAGATTTTTGATACAGAAGATTAACATGAGTTCTTTCTTACTCTTGTATACGCGAAATGTGATGCAATTGAAAGGATTGAATTGTGGGACTCATTATATGTGTTGGCTAGTGATATGAATCTTCCATGGCTTGTTGGTGGTGATTTCAGTGTCATCTTGGACGAGGAAGAAAAATTTGGTGGATTTCTGGTACATATTAATGAAGTCGATGATTTTAGACATTGTGTTAACACTTGCAATCTATTTGATCTTGGTTTTAAGGGGAGTATTTATACATAGTGGAATGGAAGAGCTGAAGATGATTGTATATTCAAGAGGCTAGATAGATGTTTGGCTAATGTTGAATTCCAGAATTTGTGGCCTGGGTTGGAGATTGAGCATTTGACAAAAATAGAGTCTGATCATAGCCCTTTATTAATCACTTTAAATTCAGAAGTTTCCCCTATTAGGAAGTCTTTCAAATTCTTACATTTCTGGAATAAAAATGAATCATTCAAGGCAGTAGTGCAAGAGAATTGGCATGCAGACTTTCACACTAATCCATTCACATTATTCAATCATAAATTGAAGAAGTTAAAGAGAGCTTTATCAACATTGAGAAAGGCTACATATGGAGATACATTTCAGAAGATAAGTAGTCTTGAAGAAGTTGTGAAAGTACATGAAACACAGTTTATATTAAGGCCCTCGTTGGAGAACAGAGAAAGACTTCATAGAGTGCAATAAGAGATGTTCAAATATATGGTATTAGAGAAGGAATTTTGGAAGCAAAAATCAGGTATGAAATGGTTTCAATATGGAGACAAAAACACGAAATTCTTTCATATTCAAGTTAAAGGAAGAAGGAATCAACTACAACTAAAAATAATACAATCCATAGAGGGACAATGTCTAGAAGAAAATTAGGAAATTGCAAAGGAAGCAGTGAGGTTCTTTTCAGCTCAATTCAATGAAGAATCAGTGCCCAGTAACTTTGGCATTCTAGATCATATTCCTCACATACTAAATGAGGAGCAGAACAGTGAACTTATTAAGAAACCAACTATGATGAAGTAAAGAAGGTAGTGCTCGAGTTAAATGGTGAAAACGCTGGAGGACCGGATGGTTTCAATGGTAGTTTCTTTCATTCTTGTTGGGATATCATAAGAGATGATGTGGTTGATATGGTAAAGTCTTTTTTCAATGGGCAAGATCTACCTAGGTTTGTAACTCATCCAAACTTTGTATTATTTCCAAAAAAGAAAGAGGTGAAAACTTTCTCTGATATGAGGCCAATAAGCCTTAGTAACTTCATCAACAAGGTGTTTTCCATAGTTATTCATGAGAGGTAAGAGGGATATCTCCCTAGTCTTATTTCAGATGAATAATAAGGATTTGTGCAAGGAAGAAGTATTGCAGAAAATGTATTGCTTACACAGGAAATAATTACAGACATGAGGCTAAGAACTAAAGTAGGCCCTAATGTTGTGATCAAGCTAGACATTATGAAGGAATATGATAGATTATCTCGGTTATTTTTAACCAAAGTACTAAGGAAAATGGGATTTGAATAAAGGTTTATAGGGATGGTGTATGGAATCATTTCCAATAATTGGTAATCGGTTCTTATCAATGGGCAGTCTCATGGGTTTTTCAAATCTACGAGGGGAGTAAAGCAAGGTGATCCTTTATCACCTACTTTATTCATTCTTATGGCAGAGGCATTAGCGAGAGGTTTAAATTCACTTCATTTGAATCTATACTTCTGTGGTTTTGGATTGCCTAAGTGGAGTTCCAAGATAAATCATTTATCTTATGCGGATGATACAATCATATTTTCATCCTCTGATGCCACTTCATTACAATTGATCATGGAGGTGCTATACTCTTATGAATCTGCATCGGGACAGAAAGTTAACAAGGCTAAATCGGCAGTATATCTACATCATTTGACTAATGAAGAGGTGATAACAAAAGTTGAGAGAGTAACAAGGATTGAGAGACAAGATTTTCCCTTCATATATCTTGGATGACCTATCTTCTATTCAAGGAAAAGGATAGATTATTATCAAGGACTTATCACTAAAGTCTTTGATAAGTTACAATCATGGAAGGGGAAATTATTGTCGATAGGGGAAGAGCAATGTTGATCACACATGTATTGTATAGAATGCGTATACACTTACTGTCAGCAGTGAATCCACCTGCATCGGTTATTAACAAGTTTCATAAATTATTTGCAAGATTCTTTTGGAGCAATTCAGTGGATGGAAGAGCTAGACATTGGGCTTCTTGGAATAAATTATGCTTGCCTTGTGAATAAGGAGGTGTAGGGTTTCGATCCTTACATGATATGTCTAAAGCATTATTTGTGGTGGAATTTAGAACTAAACCTTCCTTATGGAGTTCGTTCATGAGCCAAAAATACTGTAAGAAATTAAATGCTTTGGTGGTTCCATGGAGGCATGGCTCATATATTTGGAGAAAAATGCGTGAATGCAGAGATATTATAGAACATCAAATTGTGTGGAAGTTAAAGATGGGATCCTCTCTATTTTGGTTTAATAATTGGACAGGATTGTGATCTCTTTATTTTGTTACTCCACCTGACTTCTTCTTTGATGAAGCGTACGATAATGTATATGATGTAGTCAAGGAAGGAGACTGGGATGTGGAGGTATTGTATTATCTACTTTCTACTGATCTAGCAGCTCATATCATGGAGAATATTGCACCTCCAGTTAAGGTGAATGTATTAGACATGGAATTTAGAAACACGAGGGAATATGACAGTCAAATCTGCGTGGGAATATATTAGACGAAGACATGATTCGGTCATTAACTATAAGAATATTTGGGTGAAGGGATTGCCGTCCAAAATTTCATTTTTTATGTGGAAACTGTGGAAGAGGAAGCTACCATTAGATGATACAATACGGAGGATGGGGTATTCTATGGCTTCAAAGTGTTGGTGTTTCTTGAATCCGAAGGAAGAATAAATAGCTCATGTTTTATTCAATTCATATGCTGCCAAAAAGGTATGATGTTATTTATTTTCCCATGCAGGCTTGTCATTGATTGGAATGACTATGCAGCAAACTATCGTAAAATGTTGGACAATAGATGTTATTCCAATACTAAAACCAATCTTTCAAGCATTGTCTTGTGTTATTGTTTGGGAGTTGTGGAAAAGGAGAAATAACAACAAACATGGGGATGTTGTGTCGATCAACAGGGTGGTGTATCAAATCAACACAACCATTCAGTTGCTAATCAAGGTGAGGAAGCCAGTATTGACTCATGTTCCACATAGATGGACAGATATATTATACATGATGGAGAGGTATAGGTCTAGATTGAAAATCAGTAAGGTGCTATGGGAATTTCCAAATGAGGGATAGATTAAAATAAACACGGATGGGGCATCAAGGGGTAACCCTGGCAGGAGTTCAATAGGTTATTGTGTGAGGAATGAGGTTGGAGATATTATATATGCAACAGGAAAAGAGATTGAGGAGACTACAAACACAAAGGTGGAGGCTATTGCAATTTTAGAAGCTTTAAAGTATTGTGTGCAGAATCATATGGAACAAGTATAGGTAGAAACTGATTCCATGTTAATGAATAATATTATCAAAGGTATATGGAAGCCACCTTAGATAATTGAAGATTAAATTGAGGAGATAAAAAGAATGTTAGAGCTATGTGAAAGTGAAATAACTTATATTCATCAGGAAGGAAATATGTTGGCAGATCATTTAGCTAATTATGCAATGGATGTGGGCAATATTGAAAGCCATGGATTTTACCAACTAGACACAAAAGGGAGGAGATTGGTAAATGCGGATAAATTGCTATGTCCAAACTTGAGAATCAAAGCAGCAAGGAATTAGTGATGAAGGAAGGAATAAGGACAAAGGAGGTAGCAAAAAGGCAGGGCAAAAGCATGGATCATCAAGTTCGAATCTAGTCGGAGGAGAAGTTGGTGATTGATTTTTTTACTAACCATGTTTTCTCTTTTGCAGGAGACGTTGTTGTATCTATGCCATATCCTTTGAGGAACTACTAGTTGGTGGTATTAGCACAATGTGCTCAGACCAATAGTAGGAAATAAAGGATGTGCATAAGCTTAGGAACAAGGAGATATGCAAGGATTTTAGGTGTTACATTATATGCCAAAACCTGGAGGTGGAGGCAGTGTTTAATAAGCATATACACTTATAGCCTTGCACAACCACTAGAGCACAAGAGCTATGCAATGCAACAACAAGAGAAAGACACAACTACTGATGGAATGCCTATGTCCTATACTATGATGGAGATTCAATTGGTGGTATTAGTGCTAAGCATTCATTCAATTGAAAGGAAGTCACAGGTAGTCATAGGCATAGAAGAAAGGAAGGATGCCTAACTGATCAGATTATGCAAATTATGTTGGTGCATTAGGCAAGGCAGAACAGGCTCTTTTGAAGAGGTTGGACAAAAGATTCAAGAGGAGTCCAACAACTCAAAGTCTCAGCAAGTATTTCAACAAAGTGCAGTCGATTCTAAGGTATAAAAGGAGAGAAGGAAGGTGTACTTAGGGGAAAATATAATGGAGTTGAAGTTACAAAATTATTAGCAAAACATTTTGGAATGTATAAGAAAAATGGGCAGAAGATGACAGATCTAGGAGATTGGTCCAGGAATTTAAGGGAGATAGGGATTCAGGCAGGTTATGAGCTAAATAAGGAAAAAAGGGCGAGAATAAAAAACATGGAATGTGAGCCAAACAATAGGATTGCATCAGTTCAAGATAAAAGAGCTATGTTGCCCAGAATGTTTAACAGAAATGGGCAACAAATGATATGGAAACAAAGGTGGAAAAGGGAAGAGGTTATAGGACATACTATACATAAGGCAAAACAATATAAGAGGTGGAATAGAAAAAACCGGAGGAGTAAGGAGACAAGGTGGAGTAGGACAAAGGAGAAAACAATAGATCATTTTGTACAAATCCTTCAGGAGAAGTACATGAGGATCAGTCTTTTTACTAACCTAGTTTTTTTTTGTAGGAAACATTACTGTGCTCATGCCTTGTCATTTAATACGACTTCTATGTGTGGTATTAACACTATGTGCTCACTCTCTTGAAGGAGGAAAAATGACAAACACAAGCATGAAAAAACTTTTCTGGAAAAACCATAGTTTGGGCTTTGTCAAACACTGGTATTGGAGTTCGATTATGGGAGATTTGGCGCAATTAAGGAATACATATCCAGTACATCTATTACTATACAATGCATGAACTATCAGAGGATGCAAACATTTTAACACGAGGCAAAGGGAAAGCTCACGATCATGAAGATAAAAGCAGCATAGCTGGAATACACAAGTTTCAAGTAGGTCTCACTTGGCAGCATAATACAGATAAGTTGGGAACAAAAATAGCTAACACCCTCGTGTTCCTAGTTTATAGGAAACCTCAGGAAGATTTTCGAGAAGTGGTGGCAACAAGTAATCAAAGGAACAGATCTCAGTGTACTGTTTTTTTCAAAAGGATTCGAATATCTCAAGTTTTATCATGGCTATTAGAATTCAAAGTAGAAAATATAATGATTGGAAATGCTAATCTAATATGGATCAAGCAATGCAGGGCAGTGATACGACAAAAGGAGATACTATATCAAATAGTTGGTTACGCTTGCAAGATATTGGCAGAGGCTAGTTGTGCAAAAAGCTATCGCTGCAACTTGAGTTCGAGGAATTCTATCTTGAGGATCATATGGATACTATTAGGGATTACAGCGTTACATACTCAAGTAAGAAGGTCAGAGTAATAATTCAAAAGCGAGGAGGCTACGAATGCATGATCTGGGCAGTGGCTACAGGGATGAACGGGTGTTTGTGCAAAATGACTGCATGTGTTGATGTGTTACAAGTGCAGGAGGTGTAACTCTCAGTTGGATTCAAGTGACAACATTATTTATGGGCTAGTTTCTAATATTAAAAGTTACACATCTCATGTGCTATCAGTATTGAGTACTATACTCAATATTGATATTAGGTTCTATGTAATTTTCCTTTTTTTATCTCTTTCTTATGTTAGATACTCATGACACTTTGTTATTTCCTTTTTTATATATTATAAAAAACTAGCCCTAGGCTCTGCCTAGTGGATTTGCTTAAAAAAATAGAATATACTTACACTGATTTTATATATTACTTTATTTAAGTCCTATTTAATTACTTAATTAATTTTAACAGAAATAACTAATAATAATAATAACAAAATACGACAATAAAAAATAAATAACTAAAAAAACAGTAAGAAAAGTGAAAAAATAACAGAAAAATAACAAAACTTGTAAAAAGGCTAGATCTAACCGTGAAAAAACCCTCATGTCAAGACTCTCATCTGGGATCTGAGATCCTTGATGAAGATCTTGACAGGAGGTTTTTTTAGCAACTAGGGGGATTTTGACAGATCTAAGGTTTCAGAGACCCTAGATCTGAGATCCATAATTATTGGTGAAGTTTTTAAAGATTTGGTTGGTAAGATGAGGTTAAGGAGGATGAGAGGAGGGTATGAGGTTATTTTGAGTGAGTTTAGAGGTCCACCGCCGTAGGCAATTTTTGACAACAGGATTAGTGCGGCATAGGGTTTTCGGCCGTTTTTTAGGTTATTAGTTGTTTTTTTGTGGGGTTTTGAGGGTGAGGATATATGAGATGAGGTTTAGAATGAGTATAGGGTTTATTTGGGGAGGTTTTGGGGTAGATTAGGTTTCGCCGCCGCCTTTAGGCGATTTCCGCCGGCAGTGTGGGAAGGGATATGATGGCGGCTAAGGTTTTGGGAGGTGGGAGTTGATGCAGCACTAGGGTTTGGGGGCGGTTAGGGAGAGAGTGAATTGATAGAGAAGGGAATGTGAAATGAGCGGGGGGGGGGGGGGGGGGGGGGAAGAGGGGGTAAGAGAGGGTTTGGACATATAAATTCTTGGGGGAAGGGGAGTTATGGGCTGTTAGATTATTAAAAGATCAACGGCTTGGATTGATGGTCGTCCAAACAATACCGTTTTAGGGGGTAAGGGGGATGGCCGATTCAAGGGTTTTGGGCTTGGGTTGTTTTGGGTTATGTTAGGGATTGTGCTTGGATTTAAAAGACTTAGCCAAATCCGATTTTTTAGGTTAATTAGTTTCTTAATTAATTTATTTTTAAATTCTACCTAATTTAATTAAGTCCTAAATTAAATACTAAATTATCTTAAATTATAAAATTACACTACTTATCTATTTGGTATTATTTACATAATTAGTCAATTTTTAAGTTTAAACAAGAAAAATTACTAGTTTTAATCATTGAAACAAAAAAAGGTGAAAATAAAAATTTTTGCGCTTTTAATTTTAATTATGTAATTAAATTATGAAATTAGGCATTAAATTAAATAACCTAAAAATGCAAGATGATGAAGATTTAAATATTTTTTTTGTTTTCATAACTTCAAAATGAAAAATGCAATTGAACTGCAAATAATTCAAAATCAATACCAAAAAAATCCTAAAAAACCAAATCTAGAAATAAATAAGGCTAATTTATTTATTAATTTTTTGAGGATAATTTTATAGTGTAAAATTACAGGCTCACAGCTGCCCCTCTTTGTTCGGAAACACGAAGAGTTTTCGGGAAGAGACAAAGTGAGCAGTCACGAACAAATTTTACCCGTTTTGATACTGCGTGGGAAGCATTTTGGAAAAGTTTGACCGAAACTTGCTTCAAAGGTTGCCTACATATCCTTGGCTATAAAGGAATCAGGTCAGTGTAGTTCTGGAGGTTTTGGTAGCTGGGACTACCGAAAAGCTATGATTTCACTGTTGTTATTGTTATTAAGCTCCTTATTACACCAAAGTAATAAAACAAAGAAAATTAACTAAGCCTATCAGCTACGAGTTACAAGATTCCTATATGAAAGGTTTCCAAATCTTGGTCTTGAGTCTTGGCTAGTTCTTTATGCAGACTCTGATCTGGATCTTAATGCTTGTTAGCCGTAGGTGCTGGTTCAATCTTCTTCATCTTTTGGCAACCTCTTCCTTAATCTTGTCGCTAATGTCTGTTCTGAATTTTCACTGCTTTTGTTGGATAGCCGGACAACTGGGATAAGTTGGCAATTTCTGTACCACTAGATTGACACTTAATCCTTTCATATAATCGTAAGACTATGGAAACACGTCTTTAAATTTAAACAAGAGTTGATCAATGCATCTCTAGTTTTTTTTTCAGCGTGGATGCTTATCATGGTCTCCCTGACCTCTTCTGAATTGCCTAAATTAACTGGCTTGGTTTCATTTAGCTTTGGATTAGGCATATTCTCAAATTGTTCCAATTCTCGATTAATTTCCTTAAAAGCCCCATCTTCATCATATTCGGGCTCTTGATTCGTTATTTCACATTTAGATAGTGTTTTAAGATCTGGGCATAAAGTCCGAGATCATGTCATATTATTTAAGTTCGCATTACTAGAACTGAAAAGAGGAAGATAAGAAAAATAACAAAATCGGAAAGAATAACAGGAAAAGATTCATAGACGATAAAATATTGATTACATTTAATTGAATTTTGAAGATATGAGGGTTTACATTGGAATTTAAAAAGACAACAAAAACTAAAAACATTCGAGTTACACCCTGAAATAACTTGGAATGTAGAAAAAATGGTAAGACTTAACTATCGGGATTCCCGCTTGACTGGGAATGGAGTATCCCTCCAGTGTTGAAATTTAGCATTGGGCCCCATGTATTTCACCTCATCAGTGCTCGATCCTTTGCCCGATTGGACCATGTGGACTTCGTAGAGCATTTGCCTCATTGCTTCTCAGATATCCTCAATTTCACCGGCTGTGAAGGCCTCTTCTTCCTCTTCTATGTACCTTCGCTTAACAAACAATATGGCGAGGTGCGGGATTAGTTGAGGCAATACCCACCCATTTTTCGTCAGCATCGGTATCCTGGAAACCTATGCTAAAGAATTTCTTGTTGGCAGCCAAGGTGGCGGGTTCTGTGACGCCCTGTAAGGATACTCCGAGCCTTTTCCCGGGCTTGTAACCATGTTTGATCATTTCACTGGCAACCACGATTGATGCGTTTGATAAACAAGGTTGAGGAAACGGGGTTCCTTCTTCGCACTAGTTGGCCACCACAATTTCAAAGGCTTGGTAGACGATGTGCTCACTTCCCTTTCTTGCTTTGAGACATGGGACTGAGGGGTCCCTGTAGATTGACTGTTCATCTTCTCCATGGAAAACTATTTCCTGGTTCTCATGTTCAAACTTGACCATTTGATAGAGAGTAGAGGGCACGTCTCCCGCAACATGGATCCATGGTCTTCCTAGGAGAAAGTAATAGGAAGTGTCCACGTCTAGAACTTAGAATGTTACTTCAAAATCTACGGGGCCAATGGTTAGGATTAAGTCAATTTCTCCTATAGTATCCCTCTTGACACCGTCAAAAGAACGCACGCAAACATTGTCTGGCCTTATCCTTTCAGTCCCAATTTACATCCTTTGTAATGTTGATAGAGGGCAAATATCCACTTCGGACTCGCCGTCCAGCATGACCCTTTTCACACAATATCTCTCACACTTGATAGTCAAGTGTAAGGCCTTGTTGTGGGAAGATCCTTCGGGAGGAAAGACATTTGGGCTGAAGGAGATTCAGTTGACCTCGAAAAAATGCTCCACCATTCTTTCCAACTGTCCAACCGTGGTCTCAATTGGAACATACACCTCATTTATCTTCTTTAGGAGCACATTTTGGTGCTCGTTTGAGCTCATCAGTAGAGAAAAACGTGAAACCTGGGAGGGAGCCTTTCTAAGTTCATCAATTACAACATACTCCGAGGTTTTCATCTTCCGGAAGAATTCCTCTGCTTCTTCAGCAGTAACAAGATTTTTGAGGGGGACTGCTTCTACTTGGTTTTGTTCAACTCTTCTGGGTTATGATACTTCCCAGATTGGATTGTTTCATTTACTTCCCCTCTAACTTCCTTCCCTTTATATGTGATCAACATATGGTTATAGTTCCAAGGGATGACAATAGTGTCTCTTATGGGAGTTTGTAGCATGCAAATAATGACCAAAGGCTCAACCAGTCTAGGTGGAATGACTGGCCTCCGTGCCACATATGTCCCTTTTGGTACGTACACTTTTGAAATATTTGACGTGGTTTTTCTTTAGAGGTTGGAGAGTTTAACATGAGCTGCCCCTTTCTGGGAGCTCTAGGACATATAGGATGGCCTCTTTGGCAGGTGCTGCCCCTGTCTTTGCTTCCTCGAACTTTCCTTCATTTTGGAGAGTGGAATTTATCTCGAACTGTAATAATGGTTTTCAATGTAGGGTCAAATTCTTTATCTTCACTAATCATCCCGATGACTGGCCCCTTGTTGTGGGCCGGTAATGGATTGTTGGTTACATTGGGGACTTTCTCATCCCTTATCACTACCCTTTTCTGTTCAATCAGGTTCTCGACTGCTCTTTTAAGGGTCCAATAATCCTTGGTGTCATTCCCTACCGCTCTGGAGTGATAAGAGCACCTGGTACCTGACCTGTAGGATGGAGATTCTGGGTTCTATCTGTTTGGAGGTACAGACTGCAAAAGGCCCATTTGGACTAATTTTGGGAAGAGGCTGGAATATGACTCACCGATAGGTGTGAAATCAGTATTTCTGGGTGGTTCACAAGGACGGGTGTTGTATTGGTAATTACTCTGTGGTGGTCAGGAATTATACGGGTCTTGGTGAGGAGGGTTGTTTGTTGGAGGTGGAGCTCTATTTCAATTATAATGTTGTTGTGGCCGAGTGTATGGTTGGGCATTCATTACTGCATAAGGATGAGGAGCCATAGCATAAGTTGCATCCTGGTGAGGATAAAAATGTTGCGGGGCCCTAGAGGGTGAACCAGAATAATCCTAGGGTCGCCGAGAGCTTCTTAAGATTAAAACCATCATGGTTCCTTCTTCTTTCTTCTTTCGACTTGTTAAACCTCCCGAGACACTCTGAATTGTTTAGTAAGTGGCTCTTAGAGATGATTGACTTAAGATGTGGCCTGTTTTTAGGCTGTTTTCTACCATTTCTCAAATTTTGATGGCCTCCGCGAATGGTTTGCCCATGACATACATCATAATTTTAAAATAATCAGCCTCTTGGGCCTGTAAGAAGATACTGACCATTTCGGCCTCATCCATTGGGGGTTTCACCCTGGCCGCTTGATCACGCCATTTGATAGCGTATTCTCGGAAGCTTTCCTAGGCTTTCTTTTTGAGGTTGGACAAAGAATTTCTGTCCGGAGCTATGTCCATATTGTATTGTAATTTCCTTACAAAATCCCGGACCAGGTCATCCCATATGTGCCAATGAGAGATATCTTGGACTATATACCATTCAGAAGCAATTCCGGTGAGGCTTTCTCCAAAGTAGGCCATTAACAACTCCTCTTTTCCACCGACTCTCCTTAGCTGGTTACAGTATCGCTTTAAGTGAGAAATCGGGTATCCATGACCGTCATATCTTTCAACCTTTGGCGTCTTAAAGCCCACAGGTAGATGCATGCGAGGGAACATGCACAAATCAGCATGACACACTCTTTTGGCCACTCAGGCCCTGTATGTTCTTGAGTCTTTGCTCGATACTTCTCATTTTTCATGTTATCTCCTCTTGTTCAGGATTCCTCAAGACTCTCTCTTGTTTCATAGGAGATTCAGATTGTGGGTTCTAAGGATATGAATTCGGGGTAACCCGAGCAGTGTCAATTGAAATTGGGGAGCTTGGAAAGTGAAGGTTGATGGTTCAAACATTTGTCGAGGCAATGTTGGTTAGCCATACCAGTGGCTGGTGGTGCGGTGAACACAGTAGATGGCATTCCTGAAGATGATGTCTGTGGCCGAACCTCAGAAGGCATTCCAGTGAAGTTTGTTGTCGTGATGGGGAACCCGAATGTCATGAATGGGTAGGGTACTGAGATAGGCACATTGGTAGTTCCTCCAATATTTGGGATCAACTCAGGGAAGCCAGGGATAGTACTGGGTGGCTCCCTACCATTAGATCATGCATCCCACATTTCTAGCATGCGGCATCTTAGCCTTCTATTCTCCTCAGCAGTTGCTCACTCTAGTTGTGGGATAACTGATGCAGGGTTATCCTAGGACTCAACGATAGGTAGATGACTCTATGAAGCCATTGCAATACTTTCTTTTGATCTCATGAAATAAGGGTGTGAAGCCAGAATACCACCACAAAACCAACCACCTAAAAATAGGACCTTGATCTTGACAACACACAAACAACCGGTTAGTTTGAGTTATTAACACATAGGGAATCACATATTGGGGATGCACTGCACCTAGGCAGTCAAAAGTTTTCTAAGATTTTTTGCGACGGCTGTGTGTTTCATCCCAGCTTTATTGTCTCCTTCTTTTATTTTATCAACTTTTCTTTTAGGGTTATGATTGAATCCTATGTGGATTGCCTACGTATCATGACGCCGCGTGAATCAGATCATTATGTAGTTCAAGGAAGATTGGGAATAAATAAATAATCTAACTCTTTTTTCTTACTGTTTGAAAACACTTAGACAATGAAAGCATTCAAAAAAAAAAGACTACGTATTTTTTTTTTTTTTTGCATTTCATTTTTCTTATTAATTCTCGAAAGAAATGCTTTTAAAGAGGAAAGAAAATATTTTTTGGATTTTTGGTTTTGAATGAATTTTGAATTTTGTTTTTGAAATTTTTGAAAGAAAGACTTCTAAAGAAGAAAGAAAATATTTTCTTGGTTTTTTATTTTTTATTTTTTTTTGAATTCTTTGAAATAAAGATTTCGAAAGCAGAAAGAAAATATTTTTGGATTTTTGATGTTTGTTTGAATTTCTAGGAAAAAGACTTCTAAAAATGGTGAAAAATACTTTTGGATTTTGATTTGATTGTTTTCTTTTTTTTCGAACGAAAGACTCCTACAAAGAATTATTTTTCAATTTAAAATTTTTTTATTTGGGTTTTTCTAAGGAAAGACTCCATAAGAAGCAATTAAAGGAAAATACTTTTTTTTTGATTTTTTGAAAATTGGGGCCGGAACCGATGAGGTTTGCCTACGTATCTCACATCAAGTGAGAATCAGACCCGCGTAATTCGGTCAGTTTTGACATAACCGGGAAAACATGATGTTGACTTATTTTGAAATTCATTTTCTCTTTTTTTTCCTTTTTCAAAAATTTTGGTAGAGTTTTGAGGCATTTCCTAATACCGGGGTTTTCAGAACCGGGAGAATTTTCTATCCTACCTCACTCTTTGTTTTTCTGTTGATTTTCTTTCCTTAGCCGATCAACAAGCAAGCCAAAGAAAATAAATGCGCACATAGCACGTAAGATGCATGAGGATGGTCTTTTATTTCGGGTACACCTGTCCTAGACGGACTCAACCCAATCCCTGTGTTGAGTCCCCTAAGTCAAATGCACGTGATATAAACAAACGTACCTACTAGGGATCCGACATGAGGCTATGTTATTCTAGGTTTAAACCTGGGGGTGTGTTCTAGACATGGCTTACCCAAGCAGATAAGTTGAGCCGAGGTGGGAGCGACATACCGGGAGCGCGAAAGTCTACGCGGCATAGTGGCTGATCCATCTCTGTTTCTATTTGGTACGACCTCTAATGGAAAAGTGGGCCATGCGTATGTGTGCACCATATTTTTTGTAAGACTCAGAAGGGAGCGTACGAAGACAGTTTAATGCAGTTCAAATAATATCAAAGCGGTAAATGAGCGGCAATTAGCACATTGGGCCCATAAAATACAGTAATATCAACAATCAATAAAGCCAAGTAAAAATGACATTAACAAGCTCGAATTCTTGAACACTGAACCAGAGATTTTGGATTCGATCCCCAGCAAAGTCGCCAGAGTTGTCACACCTTCTTTAATCCGAGGGGATGGGATAAGGGAGTTTTTCCAATTTAAGTGACATTATTCGAATTTGGGATTATTTAATTTAGTTTTCAGAGTCGCCACTCGAACTTATTTATTTACGGTGTTCCGAGTCACCATTTATTTCAAAATTCCAAATCGAAGAAATTTGACTCCGTTAAAATCTTGCGAACTAGAAGATCGGGTAAGGAATAATGTTAACATGGGAGAAGGTGTTAGGAACTCCCGAATTCCGTGGTTCTAGAACGGTTTCTTAATGATATATACATGGCTTATTTTATCTAATTCTCATTCTTGTGTATTTATCCTTTACCACTTTTAATTACTTGATTTATCTAAAGAATTACCTTAATGCGAGTTACGTGTACGTATACCCGTTTAATTTGGTGAGGCAAGAATCATGTCACGCGTACGTATACACAACTCACGACATTTGTTTTATTTAAGAAAAATAGTCAAAGTCACGCGAACGCGTACCTTGAATTAATTTGAAAATCGGGATCACGTCACGTGAAAATATACGATAGTAGTTTAAAATCCGCGCCCAAAGCATTTCTACGAGTGTTTTATTAAGACGTTTTATATACTAAAATTATTTGACCATGGTCACGCGAATATATACCTTGGTTTGTTTTGGTATCACAACCATGTCATACATGCGTGTACATAATTGTAATAATTAGTTTAATTATGAGTACATAAATTCATGCTTATGTCTCTAATCCTATGTCGTATATCTATGTGTAAATGTTCATCACTAATGTAATACATTTGTTTGTATCAAATAGGGCAGCTTATATATGAAATGCCTATTAGGCCCAGATCTTTTAAAAGTTTAAGGCCTGACAAGGACTGAGTCCAAATGGACTCTGGCCCAAGATCATATTGTCCATTATTCGAAGTATACTACCGAATCAATTTGAAAAGATTTTGGGCCTATTTGGGTCCAATTCAATCAGCTAAGACACATTGGATTCAAAAAGTTTGGGCCTAGTAATGAGTCTAGATGACTCTGGCCCAATGCATATGTGCTTGAATGAATTTGAAATTAAAAATTGTAAAGACAAATGTAAAGTTGTATCTAAATTTGTTTATATTTTAAAACAGAAGTAAAAGGTTTTTTTGAATAAAACAGATCGAAATTTGGTTAAATTCGGATAAGTTTCCTATTTGCCTAAGTCTTCTATTTAGAGTGCCGAGTTTAAAACTCATTTGTGTTTGAAAATCTTAAAGTGATTATCTCTAATCGAAGTGTTTGCTTAATTTAAAGACTAAAATCTAAAATACAGTTCCAGGGACCCAATTTGTTTGGGCTTGAAACTGTATAAAGGTCTGTCATGTCAATTGCCTTGTGAACTGCCCAGTTTCATACAAATTTGAGTTACTACATTTAACCATTCAAAAATAATATAGTAAATAGCTAATATATTAAACGGATCTATAGCATAAGTAAATGTGATAAAAATAAAATTATTACATTTTTTGCTTTGGCTGACTCAACGATAATAATAAAATCTGCTTGTTATTACTTAAACAAATTTTCTGGACTGTTTTTCCCTTTATTTTACTACTGCATAAGAATATGCAGATCTCATGAATACAAAAAGCTTTAAATTGATTTTATAATTTGCTGACACTTTAACAATACGATTAAGACAACTTAAATTGCCTAAACAATGTAAATAATTAACACTTCATGAATTTACACATCAAAAAAATATAACTCTACCAACATTATTTATGTGATAACTTAGTTTAAACATAAAGTTACATTCAAACCAACCACACACTTTTACAAACAGTAAATGAAACACCATAACAAGAGAATGGAAATTTATATTGTTAAAGGAGTACCTTGACAACAGGAAGAGAAACAAAATAAGTAAGAAAATAAGTCTCTGGACAAACTTTGAAGCAAAGCAGCAACAATAAAAACAAGATTTCAAAAATAGGAAGGTATTTTTTTCTGATTCTGAAAGATCAAAACTGATTTTCAGAAAAAAGATTTTTCTCTTAAAAAATGAAAGGAAATTCTTTAGGCAGTGTAGAGATTTCTGTGTATAATGATGTCTATCAAAATATGCTCTCCTCCCCTTTTTATGGAAAGGGAAGAGTGTATTTATAGAGTGAGGAGGTGAAAAGGGATAAAAATTAAGGTCCAAAGAATCTGCCAGAATTCCCTATAAATTAGGGAAAATGACATCTTCTTAATAGAAATGGACAGTTGTCCAATTTATAGTACCTTCCTTATCTCAGAAAATGGACAAGTGTTCAGATTCTGGATATTTTTGGATCTTATCCTTTTTTCCAACTCAACATTGGGATAGTTGTCCCTATTTTAGAAGGTTCTAGTGATTTATGAGGAATTTCAGAATTTAGGATTTCTACAATTAACCCTTAAGGGCCTTGGATTTCCTTCAGAACCAGATTGGTCCTGGGCTTGAGTCAGGTGACTCTTGGCATTGGTTCTTAAGCTTTAAATCTATGGGCCTATCTATTCAGCCAGGCCCAATTTCATGAACCAAAAGGAACGGGCCAACTTAGTGAGGCCCAGTTTTACCCAATAATTAGATAAAGAAAATAAACGATTAATAATAACAATAAGTAAATAAAACAGTAATGCTTATCAGAAAAAAAATGCAATATTAATGTAGGATAAAAAAGACAAAATGTAAATAAATAAATTAACATTTTTTCTTTACTTTTTTTATTCACTTTATCTAATTAAGTCCATTTAATTAATTAAAAAATAAACAAAAATAAAATGCGGAAAAGTAAAACTAATATAATATACTTACACTGATTTTATATATTACTTTAGTTAAGTCCTATTTAATTGGTTAATTAATTTAAACATAAATTACTAACAATAATAATAACATAATACAACAATAAAAACAGAAATAACTAAAAAAATAATATGAAAAGTGGAAAAATAACAGATTAATAGCAAAACTTATAAAAAAGGTAGATCTAACCGTGAAAAAAATCCTCATGCCAAGACTCTCATCTAGATCTGAGATCCTTGATGGGAGATCTTGACAAGAGGATTTTTTAGCGGCTAGGGGGATATTGACAGACTAGGGTTTCGACAACCTAGATCTAAGATCTATAATTATTGGTGAAGGTTTTAGGGATTTGGTTGGCAAGATGAGGTTTAGGAGGATGAGAGGAGGGTATGGGATTATTATGAGTGAGCTTAGATGTCCACCGCCACCGTAGGCGATTTCTGGCAGCGGGGTTAGTGCAGCGTAGGGTTTTCAGCTGTTTTTTAGGTTTAGATTAGTTGGTTTTTTCTGGGGTTTTGAGGGTGGGTATTTATGAGCTGGGGTTTAGGAGGGGTATATGGTTGATTTGGGGCAGTTTAGGTTTCGCCGACGCCTTTAGGCAATTTTCGACAGCGACGTGGGAGGGGATAAGATGGCGGCTAGAGTTTTGGGAGGTAGGAGTTGTGGTGGTGCTAGGGTTTGGGGGCGGCTAGGGAGAGAGTGAAGTGAGAGAGGAGGGAAGGTTAAATAAGGGGAGTAAGAGAGGGTTTGGACATATAAATACTTAGGGGAAGGGGAGTTCCAGGCTGTTAGATCATTAGAAGATCAACGATCTGGATTGATGGTCGCCCAAACGGCGCCGTTTTAGGGGGTAAAGGGGCTGGCCGGTTCAAGGGTTTTGGGCTTGGGGTGTTTTAGGTTAAGTTAGGGATTGGGCTTGGTTTTAAAAAACTTAGCCCAATCCGGGTTTTTAGATTAATTAGTCTATTAATTAATTAATTTTTAAATTCTAACTAATTTAATTAAGTCCTAAATTAAATACTAAATTATCTTAAATTGTAAAATTACACTACTTATCTATTTGGTATTATTTACATAATTAGTCGATTTTTAAGTTTAAACAAGAAAAATTACTAGTTTTAATCATTAAAACTAAAAAAAATGTCAAAATAACGATTTTTTGCACTTTTCATTTTAATTATATAATTAAATTATGCAATTAGGCATTAAATTAAATTAAAAAACCTAATAATTCAATATGATGAAGATTTAAATATTTTTGGTAGTTTTCAAAAATGCAACTAAACTGCAATTAATTTCACATAAGTACCAACAAATCCTTTAAAAAAAATCTAGAAATAAATAGGACTAATTTATTTATTAATTTAGCGGGAATAATTTTATAGGATAAAAATTACATGCTCACAGCGACATGAAGGTCCGGTACCAAGCTTGGGATTTAAAGCACTGATAAGATCGAGACCAGTAATGATCGAGACCAAACGAGATAAGCATCAAGCAAGACCGAAAATAGTCTGCTAACGGAAAGCCGAGATATCCGCGACCGGTCAAGGATCGTTGCAGAAATCTCGGCATAAATAAGATCAAGAATGGTTATTCAGCCAATCACGAGATTTCCTTCCGCATTTAAAATTTTACATTAAGTAAAATTCCTCTACTATATAAATTAAATGGGGGTTCTAATCATTTGTAACCATCCAACTCTCGCATAAAAAAAGTATTACAATACTCTTTTCTCTCTTAAACTCTCTTGCTTTTCAGTTGAGGTCATACTTCTTAAATATATTCTCAGCCGGTTCGAGTGCGATTTAGCTCGAGGGCCAAATTGCATTTTTATACTGATTTGCTTTATTTTTCAGTCAATTATTAATATCAAATATCGTATTTATCAACTTGTGCTAGGTGAATTATGTATCCTTAAAACAACTTATAAATTTAATTGTTACCCGAATTTGAAGGTAAACAGCGATCAAAGCAATGTAGCACATGGCAAGAGCTTTGTGCATATTACAAAATCCCACATTACAAAGCTCCGTTTGGATAATACAGACTCTAATAGAATTTGAATGCTGATTCAAATCAATTAATTTCTAATTAATTTAAAAAGAGAGCGAGTACAAATTATTCATGTGCCAAGAACCATGGAGTGCAAAAAGTGAAAGACACAAAAGTGGAGTTTGGTGGGCTTGGAAACTTGAACAAGACAGCAGAGGATACAAAGCAAGAAAGAAGAAGACCTTCTTCATAAAGGGATCTTCAGAAATTGGCCATTTATCCCTTCTCAATAGGGATCACAGCTGTATATGAAAAAGTAAGAACTACTAAAAGAAAAAGGCTATTCAAGGTCTATAATATACATGTAGAAGTATCTTATAGCCATTAAGTTTCTGCACCTAATGAAACGGGTCAATGATAAGCTAAATTTTCCAACAAGCAAATATGAGTGACATGAAATAAAGAAAGAATCCCTCCCTGCAAATTGAATTTATTGTGATCCAAAAATGTAACTGTCATGTAAATGCTGGGATATTTTTACTTTGTTCTTTCTTGTCTCCCTTTACAAATTCGGCATGAAAATTTGCCCTAATCTTAGTAATTTGCTCATATTCTCAAATAGAACTTAGTGAATAAAGGGATAAGATAACCGCACGTACAGTTTAAGGGTTAGATGACCAACCAGAAGTCGTTATATCTGATTAAAAAAAGAGTTTATTTAATTATATACACCATCGTGGAAATTTCTTAACACTGTTAATGTATGCCTGCTATGAGAATCTGTATGTTCTTGGTGTTTGAGTGATCTAAGACTATAAAATTTCTTTACCATGCGTGTATACTGGTTAAACTTTGAAAAACGAACATGGCTTTCAAATATAGTTGAAGCTTGAGTATTGCATAGCACCATATATTCAGTCGACTCGTAGTTAATTAAATCATCTGTTGGTATGACATATTCTAGGGTAGATTCTTGAAAGAGCAGCAAAAATTGTTTCTTTTTTGGAGTGAAACAGTAAGCGTAGGGCCACAGCGATCAATAAATGATATATGTGAATACACATATGTTCAAAGAAAGAACAATTTAGACCTGAGGCATCTTCTATTTCAACAAAACTCAACAGACACACACATGTTACTCGAATAAAACAACTTAGGTCTGAGGCATCTTATATTTCAACCTACCCTCAAATTGTTCTCTCTGAATTTCCGAAAGAATAATTCAATAATCATAGGACAAAAATAGAACATCAATAAATCATGGCAAGATTCTTTTGAAGTCCTGAAGCCCAAACAAGTAGCCATTAAAGTCACATCACTTGGAAACATTGGTACAAAATGCATGTGCACTTGTTTGAAGTGAATTTCCATGATTTCGTTCAATGCTTTACTAGCAATAATATTCAGTATTTTAAAAGCAGCGGGAGTGAAGTGAGGTTACGTAAGGTATAAGCTCCGAGGTCCCGAGCCTAAGCCCATAGCTCGGATCCGGTCAAGATCCGAACAACAATGAGCACTCAACTACTAGTAAAAAGGGAGAATTGAATATTTAATTTTTAATATGTTTTATACATTAATAAGATAAGCATATAAATAAATAAAAAGTAGTATTAACAAAAAAAAAAAAAAAAAAAAAAATATAGTGATAGCTCCTAATAATTTAAAAGTAAAAATGAAAATAATATAAATTTATTGTTTGAAAACCTCTAACCCAAAATCAATCACAAATACTCATCATAATCCAAATAGAATATTTTTTTGAATAAGCTATCCAGAACCATATCAAGTAGAGTGATGCCAAAAGGAAGAGAACAAAAATAAAAATAAATAGATGAGGAAAATGAAGCACGAAGAAAGAACTCTCAAGTGAGAAGCACAGTGTTGGAGGACAAAACTCTTACTTTGCTTGTATTATACATGCAAAGAGCCAAAAAATATTTTGGTTACTTAGTGAACGATAATGAGAAATGGTTATGAAATTAGCGCTAGAAATTTTAAAATGTCTTTGAATTTTTAGTGTTTTTTTTTTTTTTTTTTGGTTTGAGAATTCATAATGAGCTTAATTTTGGGTATTTAAGTATAAAAAAGGGACTTATAAAGCAATTTTGCTTCCAATTTGGAAAAGTTTTATGGACTTATGTCCCAATTGAATGTCCGAAAGGTTGGGACTTATACCTAAATATCCATAAGGCCGGAACTTACAGTCCACCGCTACTTGTACCCCGTTTTTAACCTGCCACATCTCGGGCTTCGCCTCGACACTCACCCAAAAAATGATTTTAAAATGCTGGTATCACATGTATAAATAAAAACTTAGTGTTTTTCCTTAAAATCGGATAATAATTAAACTTATAAGTAGTTTTAAGGAGATATGATTTCACCTAATAGCAATTGATAAATATGATGATTAATGCTAGAAATTAACCGTAAAATAAAGCAAACCGGTATTGAAATGCAATTCAGCCTTCGAGCTAAATCGTCCTCGAACTGACTGAGAATAAAGCTAAGTAATATGGTATAAACAGAACTGAAGAACAAGAGAGTTTTAAGGAGAGAAAAAAATATTATGTTGCTTTGATATGCGAGAGTTAGATTATTACAAACAATTAGAACCCCTCTTTATATACTAGAGGAATTTCACTTATGGTAGTTCTAATTACAAAAAAAAAAAAAAAAATCCCATGATTAACTAAATTACTGTTCTTGATTTGATCCGTTCCGAGATTTCCGCAATGATTCTCGACCGGTTATGGATATCTCGGCTTTCCGTTAGTACGCTATCTTCGGTCTTGCTCGATGACCATCCTGTTTGGTCTAGATCATTATTGGTCTCGATCTCGACTGGTACTTCGAATTCCGAGCTCGGTACCTCATCTTCATATCTTGTTCCGATATAATACGGGGTCGATCCTCGACCCACCATCATGGTCTCGGTTAGTTAGCAAAATCGGGTGAGCCCGATTTTGACCATATACACTTAGTAGGTGTTTGGACATAAGAATTGTTAAATTCAAAAAAATGGTGAAAACATTTTTCAAGTGAAAATGGTATTTGAAATTTAGATTTGTGTTTGGACATAAATTTCTGTTTGGGTTGTTTTTGAAGTTTTGTAAGTGAAAATTTTGAGAAACAATATTTTGTAGTTTTTGAAATTTTCGAAAAATTTGCAAAATGCATCTTCAAGTGAAAATTGAAAATTTTATGAACAAATGCCGATTTCAAAAAAAAAAGTGAAATTTCTTAGTAATGATTTCTGTTAATTTCGCCTCAATTAAATTAACTTTATGTATAAAAAAGAAAGATAAGATTGTTGTTTACCCTAAAAATGGATAACAATTGAATTTATATGTGGTTTTAAGGATACATTATTTTACTTGGCACAAACTGAGAAAATATGTGAATTGATATTGAAATTGACTGTAAAGAAAAATAAAGAAAACCAAATGAGACGTATAGCTTTGACCCTCGAGATAAGTTACCCTCGAACCAAATGAATTGCCAAAATGAGATATGAACAAAGTAACAAAGTATTGAGAGCATAAAGAAAAGAATAGTATATTGCTTTGAATTGCGTGAATCAGATGCCTTTACAAATGATTAGCCCCCTTTATATAGTAGGGGAGTCCTAATTATGGTAAAACTCTAAATACAGTAAAAAATTCCATGATTGGATAATTAATCGGCCTCATCTTGATACGTCCCGAAATTTTTGCCGTGACCTTGCTCGACGGATATTTCGGCTTAACGTTACTTGACTAGGTAAACTTCCATTCGCTTGATCTCCGTTCTGCTTGGTTGATCTTGGTTGATCTCGTCCCTGGTTGGTCTCTAATTAAGGGTTCAACAATCTAACTTCGTACTGAGGCTCGATGTAACACAAGGCCGAACTGTGGCCTATCATGATCCAACCTCGATTAGTCATAGAAGGGCATGCCCGTTCTAATCGTAGACAGATAGTCCCCTTGTTTCTCAAAAATAAGGTGATGAGAAACGACATGAATTCTCGAACTCCATCTCCATGAGTGATGACATCAACGACGAGCTCGACCGTGACATAAGAGACAAACTATCCTATCAGTCCAGTTACCAAGGCATTAAATGCATGTCAGGTGCTGGTCGACCATTACCGGTTCTGAACCGTCGCCTTCAACCTATAAAAACCTCAATCCTCTGCCATTCAAACTTTTACAATCAAAGCATTTTCTGCTCTTGCTTTCTAAGAATCCCCTTACTTCATAATTCCCATATCCAAATTTCTTGAACTCTAATCAACATCCTTAATATTTTACTTGCTGTTCACAAATGGCTTAAGCTTCTAAAGCCGTGTCGTAAAAAGAGGATGCTTCTTCATCGTGTCCTGCCGGTGGCGAGGCTGCGGTGGTGTTCCACCTTGTGAAATTCGTTCCGGCGGGGTGCCCAACTGTCACCGACTTTAAAATAGAGAAAACCTCCTCGGATGCAGGGCCGATGCAAGCCGATGACGAGGTATATATGCACCATCACCAAGGACATCCTCGAAAAGGTCAAGGAGGAGTGCAACTGGGTGAACAAAGATGTGATTGTTCCTTCTCCCAAGGAATCGATCACCACCTAAATGGAGGGGTATCTAAGTGTTTACACTTACCCCTTTACGTTTAGTCCCTTAGACCCCATAATTGTCGCTTTCTACAAAAGATACAATGTCACCCTAGGCCAAATCGACCCTTTGTTTTGGAGAATAGTCGTTCTTCTCCGTTTCTTCACGAGCAAGATCGAGGGATGTCATTTCACCCTCAATCACCTCATGCGCCTTTACAGTCCCTGGCTCTATCTAGGGGGACTGATCAAGCTGTCCCGTCAGGCCAGCAGGTTCATGTTTTCCAGCATCGACGAGTCCCAGTATCTAGGCTGGATGGGCTGATACGTCCGAATAAGGACATCGGACTTGATCCCCGCCGAAGACATGTCATTCCCAGAGAAGTGGAACATGAATTGTATGTAGTTTTACCTCGAACGATTGCCTTGCCGTTTTATTTACTTCTATCTTTCCTTATCTCTATTTTGGTGTTGCAGCTATGGCCTAGATGCCGGACCCGATTCCGGAATTGAAGAAATGGGTCGAAGGCCTGGTGTTTCAGAAGCCTTACTCCGAACATGCTTGGATGGGGTTATCAAAGGGTTGATGGGAGGCCCACAACCACACTATATTTCTGTCTCGGGTTGTTTATTGTTTTGGCCTTTTCTCGAACTAACTTATCTCCTTTTATTTTGTAGGTCTCGGGAAGGATGTTTCAATAAGATCCCCCTCCGGTGACGAAGAAGCCCTTCCCCAACCATCAGCTCCAAAACTGGCCAAGGAGAAAAAGAGAAAAAGGGCTCCGAGTCCCCTGGACTCGGAAAAGAAAAGACCGGTGAGGAAGCTTCGTGCGCGGGATAATGCTTCGATACAAAAGCCCTCCGAACCGGAGGCAGTTGATGAAAGAGTTTCGGCCGAGGTCCCTGAATCATAAAGACTAGAGGCTGTCCCGTTCCCAGCTAAGACGGTGGACAGAGAGACTGGAGGAAAGGCTTCCTGATCAATGGAAGAGGTTCCTGGGGTCAAGCTCGGGGTGGTTGATATTTCGAAATACCCCCAGATTTCGGATACTATGATTCAAGAGGCCAATATGCTGTATCGTCATCGAATCAATATCCATGGTTTCTTCGATGGGCTCGAAGCTGTTACTTCAGAGGATATCATCTGATTTGGTGATTTATTGGTGCTGAGAAAAATACCGTCGTCAGGCGCCACTGGATCTTCATCGAGCTCGAGGCTGGTGGATCAATTCCTGTCTCCGAGCATTAATCCAAGCCGCAAACGGCACTGTATGCGGCTAAAATCGGAGAGCCCGATTTTACGGTTATTTCGACACCCAGAAGGCTCGAAGGCCCAAGTTTTGGTATCAAGGGGCATGCCGGAGGTCCTCGACCTTGAGTCAATCCATAATGAAGGTCCTCGACATCGAGGTAATCCATATCGAAGTTCCTCGACCTTGAGGCAATGCATATCGAAGGTCCTCGACCCCGAGATAGTGCATATCGAAGGCTAACATAGAAAGGAGGGAAATTACCAAGGGGCACGTGTTTAAAGCTGACAAAAGTACACAAAATAGTACAAGCCCGTACCGTGGCATTGAATGACTGTACCAACCATATCTCTTTGTATTAAGTACATATATACCATGTTGGGATTCCCCCTCATATATAAAGGGGACCCTTGTCACTTTGTAAGATAGATGATATTCAATACAAGAACAAGAACATCATCTGCTCTCTAATAGAAACACTCTCTACATTTGCTTCATTAAATTATTGTTTCTCATTTATTGTGTTCTTGAATTATTATCCATTTATTAATTGTTATTGATCATAAATAGTCCATTTTTAAGGCCTCCAACATTGTTTCATTGTTGTCGATAGCCCCTAATCAAGATTATCAAGCTCGACCTCGAGGCCTACCCCAACCACTCTTGAGTCTGGCCTCTTCGACACCTGATTTGCGTAATCTAGTTATTTTCTCTCTTATTTTATTTTTATCGCTTCATACTCAACATCTACTGCCTAAACAACCGGAATTAAAATAGATCACATATTTTAGAACCACATAATCAAATATAATTGTAATTACCATTTTCAAGGTAAACAGTTTGGCGCCCACCGTGGGGCTAAAAATAATAGTGATTGTTTTAGTGCTGGTTTTCTAAAAATACAAGTTATTCTTCACACGTTTTATTTCCCAAGAATCTTCACTTTCAAGTCAGGAAATGTCTAACTCAGTAAACACACGTGAAAGCAACAATCCTGAGGATTACGAACCGCAAGAACCCGTGCTCAAATGGGACAAAGTGCCCACCGCCATGAAAGAACGAACTCAAAGTTGTATACCTAAAGGAACTATTGTGTTCAGAGAGGAAGATGTCTAAGCATTGTCCCAACCACATAGAGATGCGCTTGTAATTTCTTTCCTATTGAATAACGTTCAAATTAAGCGTGTGCTCATGGATCCAGGTAGCTCGACCAATATAATCAGATACGGGGTAGTAGAGCAGCTCAAGCTGCTTGACCAGATCGTACCCGATTCTAATGCCCTCAGAGGGTTTAACATGGAGAGCGAAACGACGAAGGGGGAAATCATCCTCCCAGTCGACGTGTCCGGTACAGTTCGAGGCACCAGGTTTTATATCATCGAAGGGGACATGAGATAAAACGCTCTGCTGGGAAGGCCATGGATACACAACATCAGGTCTATACTGTCGAATCTCCACCAGATGTTGAAATTCCCAACCACAGATGGCATAAAAACAGTGTATGGGGAGCAACACGCGGCAAAGGAAATGTTTGCAGTGCACGATGTGGCGCCAGAGCCCATATATTCCACCTCGGAGGGGTCGGAATATAAACTGATCCCCGAAGATGACGAGGAAGACTTCCTCACCCCTCGAACCTTCGTCGCTCCCGAAGAATCGTACGCAACAAGATCAACGGTCGAAGAGCTGGAACAAGCCATTTTGATGAAATACCTACCAGATCGAAAGGTATACCTGGGAACAGGACTAACCCCCAAACACAGGAAAGAACTCGTTCAATTTCTTATTGACCACATTGATTGCTTTTCTTGGTCCTACTTAGATATGACAGGGATCTCCCCGGAAATAACCACCCATCGACTGAGCGTCGACCCTAGGTTCAAACTGGTGAAGCAAAAAAGGAGGCCTCAGTCCTAGGTAAAGCATACGTTCGTCAAAGATGAGGTAAGAAAACTCCTCAAAATAGGGTCCATCAGGGAAGTAAAGTATCCCGAGTGGTAGGCCAATATAGTAGTGGTCCCCAAGAAAGGGAACAAATTAAGAATGTGCATAGATTATAAGGACTTAAAGAAACCATGCCCTAAAGATTCATTCCCACTGCCCAACATCGATCGATTGATTGATGCCACAACCGTCCACGAGGCTCTCACCTTTCTCGATGCCTACTCTAGGTAAAACAGATTCAAATGAACCCCGAGGACAGTGAAAAGACTTCGTTCGTCACGAAGTATGGCACATATTGCTACAATGTAATGCCCTTCGGGCTAAAAAACGCAGGGGCCACGTACCAGCGCCTAGTTAATAAGATGTTCGAACATCAAATAGGAAAATCCATGGAAATTTGCATTGATGACATGTTGGTTAAGTCTCTGCGCGCAGAAGACCATTTGACTCATTTGCAGGAAATTTCGATATCCTTATAAGCTACAACATGAAGCTCAACCCCGAGAAATTTTCCTTCGACGTAGGTTCGAGTAAATTTTTAGGCTTCATGGTATCAAACAGGGGGATTGAAATCAACCCCGATAAAATCAAGGCCATCGAAGAAATCATGGTGGTAAACAACGTAAAGGCCGTACAACGATTGACCAGGAGGATAACGGTGCTGGGCCGATTCATCTTGAGGTCATCAGATCGGATCCATCAGTTTTTCTCTCTACTCAAAAAGAAAAACAACTTTGAGTGGACTCCTGAGTGCCAGCGTGCCTTGGAGGAACTAAAACGGTATCTCTCAACCCCGCCTTTGCTCCACACCCCAAATGAGGATGAAACGCTAAACATGTACTTAGCAGTATCCGAGGTAGCGGTAAGTGGCGTGTTGGTTCGAGATGAGGAAGGTACGCAATTCCCTATCTACTATGTAAGTCGAACCCTGGGAGATGCTGAAATCAGGTATCCACACTTAGAAAAATTAGCTCTTTCATTAATAAGTGCATCTCCAAAATTGAAACCTTATTTTCAAATCCACCATATATGTGTTTTACCAACATATCCTCTTTGGAATATATTGCATAAACCTGAATTATCGGGCCGGCTGGCCAAATGGGCCATCCAGCTCGGGGGGTACGATATTGAATATCAAGTCCCAAATTCTGGCGGACTTCGTGGCCGAATTTACGCCCGCCCTCGTGCCCGAGGTAGAAAAAGAACTTCTGTTAAAAACGGTCGTATCATCGGGGTGTGGACCTTATTCACTGACGGTGCCTCAAATGTGAGAGGATCCGGGTTCGTCATAGTTCTGAAGCCACATGCATGTGGCGTGATTAGACAATCTATAAAAATTGCAAAGTTGACTAACAATGAATCCGATTATGAGGCTGTGATTTTAGGTCTCGAACTAGCCAAAGGCCTGAGAGCGGAAGCCATCGAAGTCAAATGTGATTACCTTCTGGTAGTAAACCAGGAAAATGGGAGCTTCGAGGTTCGAGAGGATAGGATGCAACGGTACCTAGAAAAATTTCAAACCACTTTGCGTCGTTTCAAAGAATGGACTCTGGTCCACATACCTCGGGAGAAGAATAGCGAGGCCGATGCACTTGCAAACCTGGGGTCATCCATCGAAGAAGATGACGTACTCCTCGGGGCTGTTGTTCAGATATCCAAATTGGTGATCAAAGAAGGCCATGCCGAAATAAACTCCACCAGCCTGACATGGGATTGGAGAAAAAAATACATCAATTATTTGGTAAGTGGGAAGCTGCCCACGGATCCAAAAGAATCAAGGGCCCTTCAGACCGTAGCAGCCCGATTTTCACTCGACGAGAGTGGAGCTATATACAGGAAAACATTCGATGGGCCCCTGACAGTATTCTTGGGACTAGGAGACACTGATTACGTGCTCCGAGAAATCTACGAGGGAACCTGCAGAAATCACTCTGATGCCGGTTCTTTAGTTCAAAAGGTGATCAGAGCAGGTTGCTACTGGGATAGCATGAAAAGGGACATCAAAGAATTCGTCCAAAAATATGACAAGTGTCATAGATTCACGCCAATGATCCACCAACCAGGCGAACAACTACATTCAGTCTGATCACCATGGCCATTCATGAAATGGGGAATGGACATAGTCGGCCGCCTACCAACGACACTAGGTAAAGCTGGATTTGTTTTGTTTATGAATGACTATTTCTCAAAATGGGTGGACGCACATGCCTATGAAAAGATAAGATAAAAAGAAATCATAGAATTCATATGGGATCACATCATGTGCCGATTTGGGATCCCCTCCGAGATAACGTGTGATAACGGGAAGCAATTCATCGGAGGAAAAATAACAAAGTTTCTCGAGGATCACAAAATCAAAAGAATACTATCGACGCCCTACCACTCGTGTGAAAATGGTTAAGCCGAATCCACAAACAAGACCATCATTCAGAACTTGAAAAAGAAGTTAGAAAATGCAAAGGGAAAATGGAGAGAAACGCTGCCCGAAGTACTATGGGCATATCAGACAACCTCGAAATCAAGCACATGAGAGACTCATTTCTCTTTGATGTACGGGTCCGAGGATTTGGTACTGGTCGAGGTCGGAGAGCCAAGCGCCAGATTCTGACATGCCACTGAAGACTCAAACAATGAGGCCATGACTACGGCCCTCGAGCTACTAGACGAGAACCAAGAAGCTTCACTGGTCCGGATGGCCGCCCAAAAACAAAGAATCGAAAGATACTACAACCGAAGAGCAAACCTCTGATATTTTGGAACCTGGGACTTAGTCCTAAGGAAAGTCACCCAAAGCACTCAAAACCCTAACGAAGGAAAGCTAGGCCCGAGCTGGGAAGGACCGCACCGCGTCCTTGGAGTAATCAACAAAGGATCCTACAAGCTCGACACCATGGATGGAGAGCAACTGCCAAACCATTGGAAAATATCAATACTCAAGCGCTATTATGCTAAGGTACAATCCTCTCCCTATTTCCTTCAAGCTTTTACACTAACAAAATGCGCAGGTATGCGATTAAAGGGAATCAAAACATCCCCCAGCTCGAAGGCCTTAGGTTTTAAAGCATGTGTTGCGCTCATTTTCCCTTGCATCGGATTTTATCCCAAAATGGGTTTTACCGGCGAGGTTTTTAACGAGGCAACATCCATATTCTACCTAAGGAGAACTCACCAAGTATTCAAGGATTCTCTTTGATCAACCTCGATACTGAGGGGCATCCCCCTAGGTGATCACTGAAATATGCCAAAGAAGGTCTCGATAGGACAATGATGTATCAGACCAAACGGTCGAAAGAACGTGTCCGTGTAGAATAATCGAACCCTCGATAAAAAAAATGTATACTTGTACCAATTAATCAGAGATGTACCTTCTATCCTCAAAAAATTTTGCACATTGAAGAAGTTTGCCATTTTTACAAGAGATAGCCCCAGGGCCAAAAATTTATCAAACACTCGGGAACAACCCTCAACAGTCACTCCACCGAGTCACCAAGAACTCGAAGCTGTAAGACCTGAGGGCAGGTAATTTCGAGCTCATAAGCCCTCCTCGAGGCAACATCAATTCCGACTCGGGGACGGCCCCCGACTATCGACTCATCAAGCTATCTAACTCAAAACCGTAAGACCCCAGGGCCGGAAACTTCGAACTCGTAACCCTCCATGAGGCAACATCAAAACTGTAAGACCTCAAGAAAGGCATGTACAAATTTGTAAGACCTTAAAATAAGGATAAACCCCATATCAAAGTCAAGGCTATATATCAAACTTGTAAGACCCAAAAGGCATACCCTCGATATATACACCATGGCTATCTCACTCGGTGACTAAAAGGCTACGACCAAACACAATGACCACCGCCATAAGGCTCCTGCCAAACTAACGCAAGTCGGAGATGTCCGACTATTGCCGTAAAATCATAGGCCTCCAATTACTTCGAAAAACATCGAAAAGAACCGGTTAAAGGTTGTTCCAACATAAAGCGTAAGAGCCCAAGTCGCCCGCTAAATTAAAGGCTGTACCAACCTAAAGCATAAGAGCCTGAGTCGCCCGCTATATTAAAGATTGTACCAACCTAAAGTGTAAGAGACCAAGTCGCCAGCTAGTCGTATCGACCTTACGCGTAACAGCCCAAGTCGCCAGCTATAGGTCATACTGACCCAAAGCACCTCAGGGCCAATTTGACATGAGGGCCGTTGAGCTCGAGTCGAAACCCGACTCAGAGACTAAGCCCGATACCATTAACTAAAGCGCCTCAAGGCCAAAAAAGCGTAAGAGCCCGAGTCACCAGCTATATTAAAAGTCTTATCGACCTTACGTGTAAGAGCCCAAGTCGCCAGCTACAAGTCATACCGACCCAAAGCGCCTCAGAGCAAATTTGAAAACCTGAAGGCCATTGAGCTTGAGTCGAAACCCGACTCGGAGACTAAGCCCAATACGGTTAACTAAAGCGCCTCAGGGACAAAAAAGCGTAAAAGTCTGAGTCGTCCGCTACATTAAAAGTCGTATCGACCTTATGCATAAGAACCCATGTTGCCAGCTACAGGTTGTACCGACCCAAAGCGCCTCAGGGTCGATCTAAAAACCTGAGAGCCGTTGAGGTCGAGTTGAAACCCGACTCGGATACTAAGCCCGATAAGATTAACTAAAGCGCCTTAGGGTAAAAAAAGGGTAAGAGCCCAAGTCGACAGCTACACCGAAGGTCATGTTGACCTAGAGCGTTAGAGCCCGAGTCGCCGGCTTAAAAAGCCTTAGTGCTAATTTATAACCCCAAGGGTTTCATCTCAAAGTCCAATTCATCGGGCTAACTACGAACAGACAAATAAAATCAAAAAATACTTCATACATATATATATATATATATATATATGTGTGTGTGTGAGTGTGTGTGTGTGTGTGTGTATTACAAATACATATTTACAATGCTCCCACGGGAGTCTTAAGGAAACAAAAAAGTAGAAAATCTAGTCTACTCTCGGGACTATCTCCCTCAAAGGCCCCTCGGAGCAGCTCCCACGACGGCCTTCAAATATCAGCATCAGTCTAAGAAGAAAGGAAAAACTTGGCGACGATCTCATCCTCCTCGTCAAGCTTTATCTCTTCCAAGAAGTCGAAGCCCCTAGCATATACCTCTTCGAGAGTCTCCCACCGAGACTTGCATCGAGCATATTCATCACCCCTCCTCTCTCTGGTAAAATCACTTCTTAGCTCGGCACGAGCATCAACAACATATTTCAAATAAAAGCCCACCTTCCTATCAGCCTTCGCTCGAACATTCTCCAGCTTCAGTCCGAGCGACCACGACCTCAGCCTTCCTAACTAGAAGACTCGTCTCGATCTTGGAAATCCTGCTCGACTTAATTCAACTGTTTTCTCGGGAATTATGAAGTCATATCTCGAGGGCAGCAGCCTTGGCCAAAGCATTACTTTGGCTCGCGGACTGAGCCTCTACGGTCAGCTATCGACTATCTCCGACCGCTCATCAAGAGCAGAGACCTAGGGGTTTATTTTAATGTCAAAAATTTCAGACCAATTATCAACATGCATCACGGTCTATTCCAAAAAACAAAGAAAAGACGAGAAATGGCAAAACAGAGGCCTTTATATATAGTGAAGGTTCACAGAGGAGTATTTACAAGGCTCATGCCTGGAGCCCTTACACAAAGAAGAGAACGAGTAAAAACCTAATGTACCGTCTGCCTTAGCCTACTCTATCTCTTCCGAGAAGCCAAAGCCCTTATCATGAATCTGCTGGAGGGTCTCCCTCCGAGGTTTTCATCGGGTACGCTCATTGCTTCTTAGTTCTCGATCAAAAGTCTCCCCCTCAACTCCTTCTGAGCATCGGTAACATCCTTAAGACGGTTCCCATTCCTTTTGGTGTGATTTCCATTGTCTCGCAAATGGGTTTTCGAACTGAGAACAATTTTGGCTACGCTTTTGCCAGTATCACAACAAGGCATGCTGCCCCCCGAACTAGGAAAGCACTCAAGAACTTCAAGCGGGAAGATGTTAAGACTCCCACAAAAATTTTCACCTAAACATACGAACATGTATGTGAAGTTCCTTAGACTGAGATTCAGGGAAAAGAAGAATTGGTGAACCATTTTCCAACATCGAGATTTATCTGCGACGCAAAGGAGTATCTTCAAGTTATCTTCTCTCCGCCAAGGAATGACCCGAACGGCTCTATAGATAGCTACGTTAGATGGGGGGACTCTCGCTTGCACTGACTTCTCCCAACGACAATCAACCTTCGCCTTTTCAATATCGATAACCGGACCAGCACAGGCATGGGCTCGCATCGGTCCGCTACCAATAAAGATTTATCAGCCTCAAGATTAAATGACGTTTCATAGGGTCCAAGGAGGCGCTCCTCAATGCAAGGGGGAACTACCGTTTTGCTCTTAGAAGAGCGTGAAGAAGAAGGGGTTTTCTCTTTTTCAGGGACCGTCCTAGATGTTTTGGCCATGACTGCGTTAACATTTCTTAATAAGAAGAAGAAAACTGGCAAAGAGACAAAACTGAAAGATGCTAAGAAGAAGTTTAAAGATGTTTCAAAGGGTGAAAATTAGAAAAAGAAGGGTTGGAGTATTTATAAAGGTTTTTCCAAGCAAGTTGGAGAAGTTGAAAGGGCGGCAAATAGCAGTTTAGAGGCTTTTTGAGGACCGTTCTCTGTGCAACTTTTCTGTCACATCATCTGATGACATCATGTGACTGACGTCATGATGAAGATATCAAAGAGCCAAGTGTGAGCATGTAATTTTTAACCTACTATATGTTCCTACAAAATTCAATAAATTAATTAATGATTATAAACCTTGTTTAATTTCAATGTCTGTGTGTGAATTATCTACATTACATAAATCATAATTTGTCTTTTAAAATTCAGAAATGATTTAAAGTCGCATGATTCGGTGCATGACTTCAATCATTTTTATTACGGAAAATTATTCTCTAAATAATCACATTTTTTAACTAGAAATTTCAACCTTTAATTTACTCAGTAATTAAAATTTAAACTAGAGTTAATCAATATATTACTTGTGATCGATTGAAATAAATAACAACAAAAATGTTGATTATTTGACACAATGTAGATTTAATGATTAATTCATTCATTTTTTTTAACAAAATTGTGAAATTTGTTCCTTAAATGATATGAGTATTAAATCAAATGTTATTACTCTTAATTAATTTATAATTAGACAAAAACTAAGTTAGAATTAATCAATACATTTTCTTTTAATAAGTGTTAGAGTTGAAATAGGTTTAAAATCGGATCTGGGCCAAATTACCCCGACCCAAAATCCCTTCTCCCTAACACCAAACAACCCAGCCCAAATCCCATAGCCAACCCGGCCTGCCCCTACACTACCCAAACGACACCGTTTAGCTTTCCTTTCACCTCAGCCGTTGGATAATTTTGATCCAACGGTCCGGAACTAACCCCTAATAAAGTATTTAACTGTTTCAAACACCCCCTACCCCAGTTCACTTCAAAGTCTTACACCCCCCTTTCCTCCATCCGTCTCTGTCTCTCTCCTCTCTCTAAAAAACCCTATCCGCCCAGAATCCCATCGCCGTCCGGCCACCAGACCTCCTCCAATCACCCCCAAACTTTCACCCTATGGTCCTCTCCTCCCCCTTAACCCCATCCCACTATCAATTTCCCCAAATAACCACCCAGTTAAGAGTAATTTCGGATCTAGGAAAAAGTCAAAACCCTAGAACATGCTGAAGATGATCCCAAGTGACTCTGTGACTCAAACTTACATGAGTCGATGGTTCTCGACGAGAGCCGTCGATTCATGTGAGTAAGGGTCACTTTTGGAGGTCGCCGTAGTCTGGCCAAACTCCGGCTAGTCGCCGTAGTTCGTCCAAACCCGTCAAACTGGTATCCTCCACTTCCTTTCTGTTGTTTCTTAATCGATAGCATGAATAGGCCGTAATTTACTCACTATTTCTGATTTTTTGTTTTCCTTTACCTGTTCATGTTTTCTTTTTTAGTTTAAAGTCCCAAATGCATTTAGCTTAGGTTTTATCACTATTTTTGTATCATTTATTGTTCAAGTTTAGTAATTTGTATATCATTAGGTTTTTTGTTTAGTTTCCTTTCTCTGCTAATTCCCAGACATCTTTATGATGGTGAAT